>JABUQX010094225.1:10000-30000 GCA_015478945.1 Trachelipus rathkii
TATATTGGCACCAGCATCTCTCATGATACAGTGAACATCATCTGGGTATAGGTTCCATTTCGCCAACATTCCATTAAATACGTCACTAAGATATTCACGTGTATGACGATCAGTATGAGGTTCAGAGCACATCACAAAATTTGGGTTCTGAAATAATTGTCAACGGCATGACTACTCAGAGAAAATAAAGAAACTGCTGATTGAGTATCTGACCATTCGTCGGTGGAGAAAGCTAGCTTGGATGATTATTTGATAGAGGTTATTAATTCTGAAACTTTAGTTTTAACTCTATCATACATTTTCTTTCAAATAATATCTCTGAAGTATTTCCTTTGAGTGGTGTGTTGAAAGAGACCGATACTTTTGTTAGCCGTACAAAGCCAAGAATTTCAACGTGACGAAACAGAAGATCATCCATTGCTATAGTTTCTGTATATTTACTATATCAATCCTTTATGATTTACCGCTTCATTGTCCCATATATTTGTATTTTATATTAATCTCAAGAGTAATCTGCTTCGTTCTTAAGGCTAAAATTGGGATCTTTTACTCTTTTACTCATTTTCCTTTCTACATTTTCCTTGTAACTGTTTGCTGCTTAGATAGTTCTTAACCTGTATTTCATTCTTTCTATCCGAGAATAAATACTATTGCAAAGTGTATGGTTTGCGCTGTCATGGGAAACAGTATCAAAAGATAAATCCCCATTACACTGGTAAGGATGTCATTGCGGAATTGCTTCTACAGTTGATTTCGAGCGAATATAGTCACAATTACGAGCGTATCAATATTAATAGTGCTAGATTTCGATTGGGACTCAAATTACTGTCACTACCTTGAGACGGCACTAGTCAACTCATTCTAATCAACTTCTCACAAAAATTTTTTAACAAGTTCCATCAGAACATTTTCTAACCCTATTCCGAGTATTCCGAGTGCGAATGCAAATAATTTACTTTTAATATTTGCAGATATTTGCGAAAGTCAATGCGAATATTTAAAAACTATACCAATATCTAATATATATATATATATAAATATATATATATATATATATATATATTAATGTAATATATGTAATTATAATAGCAATAATAATAATAATCATATAATATATCATATATATAATAATAATAATATGTAATATAATAATATAATATATATATATAATAATAATAATAATATATATAATAATAATAATAATATTAATAATAATAATAATAAATAATATATATATATGGATAATAATAATAATAATATAATAATAATAATAATATGTATATATAATAATAATATATGTATATAATAATAATAATATATAATAATAATATATATATACTTCTATATATATAACAATAATATATAATAATATATATATATGTATAATAATAATAATATATAATAATAATTCCATTATATATATATTAATATATATAATAATAATAATAATAATAATAATAATATATATAATATATATATATATATATAATAATAATAATATGTATATATATATACTATCAAATATATATAATATATATGTAATAATAATATATAATAATAATAATATATATATATGATTATATATATATATATAAATGTAATATAACAACAATAATAATAATAATATATATGTATATATAATAATATGTAATAATATATATATATATATATATATATATATATATATATATATATATATATATATATATATTTATATATATATTTTTTTATATATATAAATATTCTTTTTTACACCTTTTTGAAGAAAAAATAGTCGCTGGAATTGTACAGTTACAACAATTTTAGCATTTCTTGTGATTTACAAAATCAAAGATATCGTACGGTAGTTATTAATGCATGCAAAAATGTTTTATAAGAGAGTTTGGAAAATAGATAATTAGATTGTGTTTCAGACTTTACAATTGGAGTACATGAAAGATTGAGCATAACTGTTAAGTCTGAGGTCAGAGAGAGCATAGAAAAATATGAGACTGTGTAGAAAGGTGTATCGCAAGAAGAATTGTTGGACTAGCCAGTTATGTAATTGAACAGAAGAGCAGTGTCCGTTGTAATAGCGATAGTATAAAGAAAGTGACGCAACAATTCGATTGATAAGACGAAAAGCCTAGACTCAATCATTTGAAGAGGAGCAGTGGTGGAATCACTCTCAGATGCGCAGGGCATACTCATACAGGGGGCGAACGACGCCAGTAGTACGGAGGGGATTTTGCATGATCAATGTATATATATATATATATATATATATATATATATATATATATATATTATATATATATATATATATATATATATATATATATATATATATATATATATATATATATATATATATATATATATTATATAAAAATATATATATATACTATATTAGTCTACGCTATATTATACCCCTTCGAAGAAGGGGTGCGCCAGACGGTTGCGTAGCAACCGTCGTACGTGTCCCCTTAGTTTTGGACCCCTCCCCCCCTTTGGGGTTTTGGCCCCCCTTTTGATGTTTTGGTTCACCTTGATATTTTGGGCCTTGATACCGTATCAAGGGAAATTGACCTTTCATAAAGGTTCGTGAGGGATTAAGTGGGATTAAATCGAACTCATGCAGGTACCTGACGCAGTACCTGTTGTAGGGAACTGTCCTAACTTGAGCTCCTGTATGTACCTGTCCTGTATGTATCTGTCCTAACTTGAATTCATTTTATTTCCATCCACACCCACTAGGCTACTTATACACACATACACCCACCCATAGACACTTACACTCACACCTACACCTACACACACAAACACACACACATAGACACATACACACATACCTAGACACATACACCCGCCCTATATACACACACCAACCCCGCCATAGATACATACACCCACCCTAGATACATACACCCACCCTAGCTCACACCTACACCTACACCCACACACACACACTATGACATATACACACATACACCCACCCATAGACACTTACACCCACCCATAGACACTTACACTCACCCCTAGTCACTTACACTCACCCATAGACACTTACACTCACACACACTTACACTCACACACACACACTCGATATCTTAATGCCTCTGCTTTGATGCCTCAACTTTGATGCCTTAACTTTGATGCCTCAGCTTTGATGCCTCAACTTTGATGCCTCAACTTTGATGCCTCAGCTTTGATGCCCCAGCTTTAATGGCTCAGCTTTGATGACTCAACTTTGATGACTCAACTTTGATGGCTCAGCATTATTGATGCCTCAACTTTGATGGTTCATCTTTGTTGGTACCTATATTGATGATTCAACTTTGACGGTTCATCTTTGACGGTTCAACTTTGACTGTTCAACTTTGATGGTTCCCAATCACCGTAAGGAGTGTCTAGGAGTGTTCTATTAGTGTTCTATGAGTATTAGATGAGTGCCAAGTGAGTGCCAATGAGTGTCAAGTGAGTGCCACATAGTGCCAAGTGAGTGCCACATAGTGCCAACTGAGTGCCACTTTTTTCAAGCCTTTTCTAGCCTCCCCTGAGCCTAGAATAGCCCTAATATTGGTGTCTACCCCTAGGTTATAAGGTATGAGGAATCGATTGGTGTATATTATAAGTTGCTAGGATGCTTCCTAGTATGAGTTAGCTTTTTCTAGCCTACCCTGATCATAGAACAGCCCTAATATTGGTGCCTACCCCTATGTTATAAGGTATGATGATTCGATTGGTGTATATTATAAGTTGCTAGACTGCTTCCTACTATGAGTTAGCCTTTTTCTAGCACTTCTAGCCCGACAGAATATATATCTAAAGAGTTACACATTTAGGCAGTGAACGCAAACGTTTCCCGCGTCCGCAGGTGACCCCGCCGCGAAACCGCCGCGTGCGCCCGCAGGCGCAATATTTCCGCGTAACCGCCGCGTGCGCCCGCAGGCGCAATATTACAGCGCGAACGATAAATATGATATCAATGTAAACTATTCAAAGAATTTCTTTTCAAATATACTATGAGTCATTCATTTTACTTCATACTTAAACATTTTTTATTAAAAACATATACTTTACAGACCTTAAAGCAGTAAAACAGTAAATCAATAGCTCAATTGCCTAGCAACAGAGGGAATAGTAAGGCTTTGTTTTACTGCTTTACTGCTTTACTGCTTTACTGCTTTACTGCTTTACATCATATATTTATTATGTTTTCTTTTATATTTTTTATTTTAATACTTTTTTTATTTATAAATTTTTAAAAATTGTAATGTAAGAAGAAAAACACAGAGTGTCTGTTATATAAACATTTTATTTTACTAAAATTGTACGAAATTTTATTAAAAACATTTTATATATATATATATATATATATATATATATATATATATATATATATATATATATATATATATATATATATATATATATATATATATATATATATATATATATATATATATATATCTTTATAGATATATATATATATATATATATATATATATATATATATATATATATATATATATATATATATATATATATATATATATATATATATACGAGTTTTAAGGGTAGTAAAATTGCGTTTTTCATTTTAAAGCATTTATTACATAATTAGAAACTATAAAAAAATCATTGACATACAAATTTTTAGCATCAAATATATTTACAAGTTTATTAAAACTTACACATTATTTAAAAAGTATATGGGAAATAAATACAATAGACTTAACATAAATTAGAATATAAGAGTTGAACATAAGATCTTAACATATTGAACATTATTATATTTTAAAAATAGATGATATAATGATTTACTCAATATAAATTTTAAGTTCAAAGAATCAATTATGTGAACAGGATCATTTTTATCCCTATAAACAGAAATCCAGTGTCCTCCTGTTGTAATGTGGCGATGTGAAGTGTTGAACACGAAACCGGTATCCTTCTCTAGTTTTACAGATCCTACTTCATTAATAGCGAAGACTCCTATAAATCGAGGTTCGTTTTTAAACACATTTTTTATTTCTTCTTCATTAATCTTTAATAATTCAAAAGCACGTTGCGTACTCTGTCAATTTCAATGAGCTGAGGATGTTCAAGATAGACCACTACAGTAATGGGTGATTGTAGACTTGATCCAAAAGAGAGACCTAATCCTAATGTTCACTTTCTCAAAATGTTTAAATGATAGGTGTTACAGGCTGAAAGGTCTGCAGTAAGATCATATGCGTATAATTACTATTCTTTGCGTATTCTTCAAGATTTAAGCCTGTACCATTACATGATACAGTATTGGCTATTAAGTCGTAAAAGGGCGTACAGAGAGATAGGTCTCCGTTGTATAACATTTCATAATCACGTCCGTGAGGTAATCCATTCACATGTAAACTGATACCCCTAAGTCCGAAAGGTGTGAATTTATAGGGTGACTTTTTATAATTCCCGGAGTAGGCTTCATGTTCCACAATCCCTATTATTACTTTATGTGGTAAATTTCCGTTCACAATGTTAGGGATATTGATACTCGATAATCCTTGAGTGAAATTAAATATCTTGGTTTCAACTCTCTTAATAGGATATTTAGCTGTAGTATTCAAAAGCGACTTTTCAATTTCCAAATGACGCTGTGGTGATAATTTTACTTTTCTAACATAGAGATAAGCCTCTAACAGTTTGAAAACAGGTTCTGGGCATACAGCTGTAGCAGTAGGTTTACTTTTTATTTTAAGAGCAAATTTAGGATTTGATCGGGTTAAAAGGATTCTAGTATCTACAGATGGTAGAATGAGTCTTTCTTGAGAGAAGATATCGCCATTTAATCGACCGTAAAATTCATAAGTATTGTTTATGACTTTAGCTGCTTTATCTATATGCATGCAGCCTCATCTTTGAAACTATAAAACAACATGATTGGAGATGAGATTGTTTAGCGTCGTGCAGATAATTTAACAAATGTTCTATATAGCTTCTATAAGGATAATTAGCCACTGACGCACCTAGTGAAGTTTCGTTAAGATGTATACAAGAAATTTGATTCTGTATATACTATATGATCGTCACCCGAAGGAAGATCTGTACCATCAGGTTTTGTCAATTTCGTTTTTACATATAAAAACACATTAGATGGGTCTAGGTATTGATCAGAAGTACCTGGAATATTGAACTCTAGAGGAACATCTGTATTGGTAATTGAATGCATAGGATTAATACTGATAATCTTGGTGGGTTTATGGAAGGGTCAATTCCTCTTACAACAATCAGGACTAGAAGGATGAAGAAATGCATCTTGTATTAGTGGGTTCTGGTCGTATAATGAACATTTTCATGAAAAACATTACTTATATACAGTAATACGCAACTCATGTAAAAGTTAACAGTTAGTAATTAAATAGCAAATACATCAATACATTTTTTCTTTAGAGTTTTTTTCCGCTTAGGGTTTTTCTTTATGACAATCTTCTTGTTCCCTCGACCTTGACCTGACATTTTACGTCTTATTTTACGCTTAACATCATCCAACATCTCATCTGAAACATCGGCAATACGTCTTTTTAATGATGCACGGGGGTTAGCTCCTGCCGCAATATCTTGAATAGTATGCAAACCTGTTCTTATAGCTTTTTTACCTATATATTCCCCACCTCTCCTGAGTAGAGGCCTTGCACTTCTCCATAACTTGGCAAAAAATCCACCCAGACCATACCCCCTCTGCATTTTTAACCCTCTGAACACCCTTTCATCTTCCATTATTACAGGAACGTCTTTCTTATACTATCTTTACACTGTGAGAGTATGTTAATGAATGAAAAAATATAACTGACTACACCCCTTATATATAATCCATTATGCTGTAGTTACTGCATCTGTTTCTTTCTAATATGTACTTTGCACAACAATGCCCCGTATGTAAAGGGGAAGGGATTTCCTTCTACATCTTTTATATGCAAGCGTACAGAGTCAAAATTTGATCTATTCAGAGGTAGATAATGAACATTAGGGAATGTTATAACTTTACTCTCTTTGGGAAAATATACTACTCTTAATAAAGGAGCTTTAGTATTACCTACATATTGATGATCAATTATATTTGTATATATATAAGCCATACCTGGATGCAGTATAATGCAGTACTCTGTCTCCCTCGTCGTTTTGTTCATGCCGAGTCATGGGGTTATTCTCCACAGATAGTATAACCCTCTTCAACATAGTAGGGATATCATGAAGTATATCCAACTCACCATAACGTTTACGGATATGTTTACGTTGCCATGGTAATCGACTGAGAAAAAACATATACACTTACTTTTGATCTTAAAGATATTATTACTTTATCTTCATAGGTACGCATATCAGTTTTGTATACCAAGTCCTTACACATAATACTCATATCAAAGAGATCGTTTAAATAACTAAAAATAGCAGGTACGGATTTAAAATATGCCCTCCGCAGAGAAAATTCTTCAAAGAAGTATTCTTTTGTACCAATTGTAGTCGCATTCAGCTTTGTACCAATTGTAGTCCTTTTCAGATCACGAGTATCTTTCACTTGTAATATAGTTTCAACACATTCTACACTTCTGTACACCACCATCCAGAATAGATTGTGAGGTAAATTTTCTATGTCCGTATTTAATATCATTTCACAATAATCCCACTTCATACTCTGGTCGTTCAAGGTAAACATGGTTAACTAGTTCAGTTGTGAAATCAGCGAGATTATTATCAGGATGTAATTCCAGAGACGCTGAAGATGGTAGAGTTAAATAAAAGTGATCTATACTCTCCATGATTATAATATCAACTGATTAATGATTCTTAACTTCACTTGCTTTTATATAAGTATTAAACTTAACACTGTTTAGTTCTGCCTCGACCTTTTGTACCTAATATTTTTTCTATTTTATATACATTACTTTTAGGATTAAATCGTACTTTCTGTATTTCCTGTTTATAAAATCCACCTTTTATCTTTTCTCCATCTAAATCTTCCAGGTAATATAATTTTAAACCATCAGTAGGGAAGCTACGTATATTACAAACTTTAAAAACTTCTGTAGTCCATCCAGCTTCGTATCCTTTTCTAAACCTATCATCTATTCGAGATACTCTTACATAGTCATTCACCTTTACTCCTGAATTATCTTTAATTTTTCTTACTTTTTTACCCTGTTGTATATCAGGTTTATCCAGCTTTAACATTTCTAAAGGCGTTGTCTTTATAGTTCTATGGTAAGATCTGTTATAAGAATAAGCTAGATCGTCCAGTATATCAATATATTTAAAGGTATTCATTTTAGTAAAATACCTATGCATACGCTCTTTAATCGTGCGCTGGACTCTTTCAACTATAGCTGCCTTATTTACTGAGAATGTATTGTAATACCATATATCATACTCTTTGATTAATTCTTGAAACTCGTTACCTAAGAACTCACCGCCCCTATCTGACCAGAACATTTTTGGCCACCTACATTCCGTTTCTATAATTTCTCTCATTGCATCACTCACAGTCTTGGATTTTTTATCTTTTAATGGCTTTAACCATAAGTATCTAGAGTATACGTTAATAGTAAAAAGTATGTATTGAAATCCTTCATTATAAGAACTATATTTAATCATTTCAGTTAAATCTATCTGCCATACACTATCGACCAGCTACATAGGAAATTTTTTCTTACAGGTTTATGTAGAGTAAATGCCTCTTCACCCTCTAAATATTTTTTAACTTATTTCTCAATATTAGGAAACCTTAAAGCAAACCTAGTGAAACCCCCAAAACTATTTGGTTCCCTCAGATTGAAGTAATACTTATCAACCACCTCCTTTGCCTCCATGTTGACTACTGACAGATGTGTAAGTGTTATACTGCTGCTGTATTATATAGTATATATATATATATATATATATATATATATATATATATATATATATATATATATATATATATATATATATATATATATATATATATATATATATATATATATATATATATATAAATATATATATATATATATATATATATATATATATATATATATATATATATATATATATATATATATATATATATATATATATATATATATATGAATGTAATATTTGTTATATATTGATATGTGTTTTATATACTATATATATATATATATTGTATGATAGACTGGTTGAAAAGTTAATTAAATTAAATGTCAAAAAAACTTACTCTGCAACTGATAAACATTCCCTTGGCCAGGCCCCCTTGACAATCCAACCAACTATCACTTACTAAGATTCTCAAACCTATATTGTAGCAGTATCTAAATCTCCTGTTGAATGAGTCACCGGCCTGTGCAACACTACAGTGCAACTTTATACTTACAAACTCACCAACTTATCTCCCAGAAGATCCTTCAAGTGAAACAATGGTTTGAACGGGTTCGTTACCTTATATGTGAACCGTCCAGTCAATATTATTCGTTATCAAAGAATTTACCTGTTTTATGATCAATACTTTGACCATGAAATCAACGTCTTTGAGACCTAAAATAATTGCTGCTTGAATATTTAAATCAACAATAAAATAAATTACTTTTGGAAACACTCAAGAAAACTACTGGAATAAGTTTAAAATAACTTTAATAAAAAAATGAATGTGTACTGCTCTTACAAACTAAGTTTTACACATCCTTGAACATGTAGCTGGATGTCCGAAGGTATCCACATACATGCGCAACGAATGTCTAGAACTGCAGTACTAAATATTATTATATATATATATATATATATATATATATATATATATATATATATATATATATATATATATATATATATATATATATATATATATATATTTTTTAATAAATATTTATATTTATATATATATATATTATCTTCGAGAATACCTTTAACAATACAGATCAATGTCCAATATAAATGTACATACGAATATATACATTTATATGTTGCGTCAATGGGTATGTGCAAACAAATATTAAACAATACCAAAAAAATAACTAATATCAAATTTATATAAATCCTCGCCCATAAATATGTATATATAAAAATATATAAATATTTATGTTCAACAATATATATAAATAAATAAAATATCTTAACAAAAATGTACAGACTGGGTGATTTGATAAGTGAACTTTAATCTTAACTTGAAAATTAATCAAATTTGAAATATAATGCAAACATCGATTTCTTCGTGTGGACACAAATTACATGAACAGCTGATACATTTACAGTTACTTTAGTGCATATGAGTTGCCAATTAGTAAATAAGTAATTCTTTTGTTGCAAACAAAATCGTGACTAAAATAGTTTAACATATGTTAACAAATAAATATTTAAACTTGTAAACGTTTTATATTTATTACCACAAAAATATTAATTGCAAAACTTCATAAAATAAATTGTCATAAAATACAAGCTTACCTGCCAGTACTATCTAGCAACTATCCACAGCAATGCATCTACAAATGCAATACAACAGACGACACTTTGATATTTTAATGCACATAAGAAAATATAATATAATCACAAATGCTTTAAGAGCACAAACACAATGACCTTTATCTTTACAATAAATAAACTGCAATATTTTATACACTGAAATTAAATCACCACATTTAATTTAAAATAAATATTACATTCGCTTTGCAATAAAACAAAGAACAAACACTACTTGGTTACACAATATACAAACTAAACACATAATAAAAATCGATCGAGATATGTAAGGCAATCACAGGTACCAACTATATACAACTTGAGTGGAAGACAATGAAAGCAAAAAGATCAAAAATATTCCTAATTTTAATATTTATATGGAATCCAGTAATTTAGTTTACGCTCTTTTAACCAATCACAATTCTTAAAACAATAAATAAAATGATGTATATATTTATCAATTATTTTAGAAAGACAAATATATACCATACATTTAGAAAGAAAGCAAGATTGGTATTTCTTATAAAATCGTAGTATTTCTCAAGAAATAACAATCTTTGTTTTCCGTCAGAATAAAAAAACTTACTTAAGTTGAAGATATTGAACTCCACACCTTCACAAATTCAATAAAATATTTGTTATATATATATAAAATCATTTATATATATATACTATAATACGCAGTGTCCTTACAAATCGTTTTAAAAATATAAAAAATAATAATAATAATAATAATATTATTATTATTATTCATAAAGCTTTGTAAACAACGACCAATAACAATCCAGTTTTTAGAAATAAGTCTTAAAAGATGAATTCTTATTGGTTGTTATTTCACCTTATAATAAAAGAACATATTTACAATATTTTGATCGACCCATTGAAATATTTTTTTTAATATAAAATAAAAAAAATAAACGATATTGCGATGGCAACACGTGACCTTCATTTTAACATAAAAGAATGAAACAATTTATATCCATTATGTACTTACTGCATTACATCTTTGGCCCACCCAACATGAAGCAAATGGCACATTTTGCTTTATTTACATAATGGTAGAACATTGGTTCATTATTCACAGTGCTCCTTCTTCAGTAGAGGCTCCTGCAGACGAATCCAATGCATCATCGGCATATGACCTACTTAAGTAGTCAGCAATGACGTTATCTTTCCCACTGATGTGGTTCAGGATAAACCGGAATCTTTGGAGGTATAAAGACCACCTCATTATCCTGTTGTTCGCGCCGGGTCACAGAATATTTGAACCTATTTTCGACAAAATAGTCGGCCTCATTTCTTTCGTCCAATATTCCTATGATGACCTTTACTGCCGGCATTTTACTCTGATAATCAATCATTAGTATTCTCATTACACCCTTTCTTCCAGACCTACATCCTCTTCTTTCTTCGTCATCTCCTTTTCTCTCCAACTTCTTCCATAATATCACACATTTCTTTGTCTTTCTGTGTCTCTTTCGACACTCTTCACCCTTTCTGCTAACTCCTCTCATCTTCCTTGCAAACAATAGTTTCACCATGCGGTGCTCCTCACTTCTACAATCAGTTTTACATCTCTCCTCCTTTACTGACATTTCTTCTCTAACCATACCGAAGTATATTTTCTCACACTCTCCGCACATATCTTCCTTTATTTTCCAAACATTTTCCATGCTGTCGATGTCTTCTCTTATGAATTCGTCTTCAAACCTTTCATTGTGCCACTTAGTATCATTAACCGACTGTACCAATTTTCCATGGCAGTCTCGGCGTCTCATCTTCTCTCCCTTCACCCAAATATTATGGCACAATGACTTTACCACTCATTCGTGGTTCAATGGAGCTGCCCCCTCCTTGTTCTCATCTTTTGATCCTAGACGCAATAAACTCTTACTGTCCCAACAATACTGCTGAGAATAACTCTTTAACTTCTCCCTGCGTTTTGGCATATCATCACAAACTTCCTTTATACTACATTCTTTAACTTCTTCTCCTTGAGACATCGCATCTTCCATTTCACTAATCACTTCGCCGCACCCTCCTATAACTTTCTGTGCAGTAATACCCTTCAGGGGTACAGCTTCCGGATAACGCGTGGCCCGCATCCAACCAGCGTTCAGACATGATGCCTTTCTGAAGATGGTGGTGAGAATGGGTCCGTTCTTTTAAATAATACACCGTTCTTTATCATATACTTGTTTTCGCCTTTTTCTATTGACCTCCACACCCTCTGTAGAGTAACGTCGTCCTTCTGTTTACTCTTAAAAGTCTCCCGATCACTAGCAAGTTCCTGTAGATCTTCACTATGAGTCCTCACCTCTCCTTCACCCACAGCTACTACATTCTTCTTTCTGGAACTTTGTGTGCGCGCGGCTATCTCACCTTTCATTGACTCACCATCCTTCTCAACACGATCTACTTCGTTAGACCAGCATGTACTCTCTCCAATTGATGTCACTGGGACACCCGGTACTTCTGTACCTTCTTCAACAACTATTAGTGGTTTTACAGGGACTTCATTTTCTTCTTTTTCTGTAACTTCTTCATCATTCGATGAACATTGGGACCCTGTGATCACATTCAATGATGGCTCCGCGGTTGGTCCGACATCATTTTTCTCGATGCCCAAAGACTGTGGTACGGACGGTTTCCCTCTGAAAAATTCTTCCCTCTCCAAACTCGCCATTCCATTAATATGATTGGTTTGACCAGATTCTTCATAAGAATCTTCCTCAGCGTTCTCGGCGATGGGGAATAGCACACTTCTATGGTTATGCTCATCTTCTACTTTACGAAGACCTCGACACTCAGTCGACTCCCACGCGAGGTTAGGCTGACTCAGGGGCAATGCACCTTTGACATTCCCAATGACCAAATCATAAACAACTTCCGGCAGCACAGCTGCGGTTGTCCTACCCACGTAATAAGGGGTATCTACATCGATACTTGCGAGAGGAGCTTCAATCACCGTACCGTCCAGCAATCTTATTTTCATGTTGTCTCCCACATAACACCTCTTTGGTACGAATTTCTTTCGCACGACGACAACGTTACAACCGGTATCACGGAAGGTTTTGACTGGGTAGCCATTCACCATCCCATAAGTCACAGGTAGGTGTGACAATCTGTCATTTTCCACCTTCTCTATTTCGTTCAGGAGATTTGGCTCTTCACCTGAAACATTCAGGACTTTACTGCCGCTTTCAGAGACTCCGGATGCTCCCGTGCTCTTCTTTTCTTCCTCTTTCTGTCTACCTGAACCACTCTGTCCTCTTCCACTGTTGTTGAAATATGGAGGGGCTCTACAGTCTCTTGCGAGATGCCCTCTCCTCTGACACTTGAAGCACGTGATCACCTCCCTTGGGCTCACTGCTACTGCGACGCTGACCCTGTCTGTCGCCGCTTCCTCCACCGATCCTGCTTTCATTGCTTGTTACCCTCGACGTACGTTGGTCACTGCTTTTATGATTACTATTCGTTGAGTAACCACTGCCTCTCGATCTATAATTATTATTGTTATTATTGTGACTCTTATCCGCGTGATTGTGGTTTCGTGAGTGACTGTTAGTTGCGAGTTTTAAACGATGAGCTTCCATGTATCCCTCTGAACAAGTTATGATCTCTTCCGGCATTTTCTTCTTTGTCTCCCTTAGGTAGGTAGCGAGTTCTTTGGGGACAGTATTTAAATACTTGTCCACTGAGAAAAACTCAATGAGATCATCTGGCGTCAGTGTCACATTTGCTGCAGTAATCCATTTCTTCAACGCTTCAATTATCTCTCTGTAAATACACCTAGGATTATCATCCTCGTAGGACTTCATGGTCTTTGTATTAGCACAGTACCCAACTTTCCGTGAGACCGTAACCTCTCCAACAAAGCTCTTTTCAGACCTTCATAATTCTTCAATTCTGCGACAGGCAAATTGTTGAACACATTGACAGCCTTACTCGTTAAGAAACACCCTAAAACAAATGATCGCTTTTCCATTGGGATGTCGTTCGCCTCCGCTTGCTTCTCGAACATTAACAGGTATTCTTCTATATCATTCTTCCTCTCATCGAAGAATGGAAGCTTCAACTTCGGGTACTTACTGGCGTAGGAAGGGTTATGGCTGCTCTGGGTGCTTTGTGAAGCCATTGTTGCGTCATGCTGGGCTTTTTACTTCGGCATTAAGCTTCATCTGTAGCATTCTTTCCTCTGCTTCTCTTGCATCTTTTTCTGCCTCCAATTTAGCCTTTTCTCTTCGCTCCTCTGCTTCGATTTTGGCTTTCTCTACTCCAGCTTCAGCTTCAAGCTTAGCTTTCTCTCTTTCATCTTCTAAGTTTAGCTTTCTCCCTTTCCGCCATCTTCTGCCTCGCAGCCTTAGCTTTCTCCTTTCATCTTCAACGCGGCTAACCTTTTCCTCCTATAAAGCAGCAGCAACCTTCTTTTCCTCCAAAGCCAGCGGCTAACTTCTTTTCCTCCAAAGCAGCAGCAGCGGCTAATTTCTTTTCCTCCAAAGCACACTTTTGTTGTTCGAGCACAGCTTCTTGAGCCGCTCGGTCTTTTAATAAAGCAGTGATTTCCTTCACACCTAAACCTCCTGATTTACACATCTCCATAAACTCAGCATTAGACGTAGCCATAGTTATAATCGTTATAATCAAAACAAATTATAAATATTTCGTTCACTAACAAAGTCACTTCTTGACGCACGAATCACAAAATCACGTTTTCTACCAAAATTTCGAAATTTAGCTTTCACTGATACTTCTATGAAAACAAATTTCTAACCACAAAATTACAAATGTATATATATATATATATATATATATATATATATATATATAAAAAAATAATATATATATATATATATATATATATATAATATAATATATATATAATATATATATATATAATATATATATACTATATAAAAAAATATATATATAATATATATATATATATATATATATATATATATATATATATATATATATATATATATATATACTGGTTTAAACAATCTGTAATAAAATTTGCCAAAATCTTGCGGGAAAATAGTGTTTTCGCCCCAGAACACAAAGCAAGTGAAAATCGGGAATTTCGAAAATCACTATTTCGCTTCGCTCAACTTTGTAAATTTTACTGCCTATCTAAACAATATTAATAAATATATATATATATATATATATATATATATATATATATTTATAAAAGCATAAAATATATAAAGTATTAAAATTATTCCAGAGTTTAATTGTTTCCAAGAAATGGGTATTGTTGCAATAGCAAAATACTATTTCACCAATACGCATAAAATCGTATACGTTCAACTTCAATAAAATAAATAGTGCAATAGACTATATTGACTATATAGACTATATTAACTCTAGCACAGGTTCTAACAAAGCTATAACAAATGAATACGCTGTGCTCAAATATTCAGAAAAATAGCAAAGTGAATTCACAACAAGCAATTCAGTGATAACGGAATAATGACTGGGGGGTTATAAAATAAAATCCCGGACAGGACTACTCCAATTTAAATGTAATGGTGCTGGTTGAAAAGTTATTAAATTAAATGTCAAAAAACTTACTCTGCAAACTGATAAACATTCCCTTGGCCAGGCCCCCTTGACAATCCAACCAACTATCACTTACTAAGATTCTCAAACCTATATTGTAGCAGTATCTAAATCTCCTGTTGAATGAGTCACCGGCCTGTGCAACACTATAGTGCAACTTTATACTTACAAACTCATCAACTTATCTCCCAGAAGATCCTTCAAGTGAAACAATGGTTTGAACGGGTTCGTTACCTTATATGTGAACCGTCCAGTCAATATTATTCGTTATCAAAGAATTTACCTGTTTTATGATCAATACTTTGACCATGAAATCAACGTCTTTGAGACCTAAAATAATTGCTGCTTGAATATTTAAATCAATAATAAAATAAATTATTTTTGGAAACACTCAAGAAAACTACTGGAATAAGTTTAAAATAAGGGGAGGATCAATAGATGAATGTGTACTGATCTTACAAACTAAGTTTTACACATCCTTGAACATGTAGCTGAATGTCCGAATTTTCAGCCGATTTTTGACTATATACAAACACCAAAATGTAGCTTTTTTTGCCTCTAAAACGTTGATTCCAGTGTGTTTTTCTGTGACTGTAGTCATTCTTTCAGAATTTTCAATTTTTCAAAATCCATGTTTTTGACTATTGCCATATCAACTTTCAAATTTTTTTGCAAAGTGACTTCAAACTTGAAATATGCATAGAAGGGTCCATTACCTACAATATCCACATTTGCTTTTTTCGATTTTTTGAGTTTTGTGCTCAGCGTTGTCCAATTTCCTAAACCCATTTTTTTGAATTTGAAAAGTGAAATATTTTTTTTTCTACTAATCCGATCAACATCAAATTTTCAGGGCTTGTATAATCGGGCAAGATGCATCTTTTTTACTTAGATAATTTCTTTGTATATGCAATAGGTTTGGATTTGTTCTTGGAACAAATTTTCAAAAAAAATTTTTTGAAAATTTTTAAAAATTTTCTATTGAGTATACAAAAATTTATCTAAGTAAAAAAGATGCATCTTGCCCGATTATACAAGCCCTGAAAATTTGATGTTGATCGGATTAGTAGAAAAAAAAATATGTCAATTTTTCACTTTTCAAATTCAAAAAAAAATGGGTTTGGAAATTGGACAACGCTGAGCACAAAACTCAAAAAATCGAAAAAAGCAAATGTGGATATTGTAGGTAATGGACCCTTCTATGCATATTTCAAGTTTGAAGTCACTTTGCAAAAAATTTTGAAAGTTGATATGGCAATAGTCAAAAACATGGATTTTGAAAAATTGAAAATTCTGAAAGAATGACTACAGTCACAGAAAAACACCGGAAATCAACGTTTTAGAGGGCAAAAAAAGCTACATTTTGGTGTTTATATAGTCAAAATCGGCTGAAAATTCCGAAATTTATGTCCATTTTTAGGTGGGGCTGAAAACTGGGATCAGCACCAGCCAAAGATTGAACGCTCCCCTTAAAATAACTTTAATAAAAAATGAATGTGTACTGCTCTTACAAACTAAGTTTTACACATCCTTGAACATGTAGCTGGATGTCCGAAGGTATCCACATACATGTGCAACGAATGTCTAGAACTGCAGTACTAAATATTAATTATATATATATATTATGCTTTGAGAATACCTTTAGCAATACAGATCAATGTCCATATAAATGTACATGCAATATATACATTTAAATGTGCATCAATGGGTATGTGCAAACAAATGTTAAACAATACAAAAAGAATCTAATATCAAATTTATATAAATCCTCGCCCATAAATATATATATATATAAATATATAAATATTTATGTTCAACAATATATATAAATAAATAAAATATCTTAACAAAAATATACAGACTGGGTGATTTGATAAGTGAACTTTAATCTTAACTTGAAAATTAATCAAATTTGAAATATAATGCAAACATCGATTTCTTCGTGTGGACACAAATTACATGAACAGCTGATACATTTACAGTTACTCTAGTGCATATGAGTTGCCAATTAGTAAATAAGTAAATTCTTTTTGTTCTGCAAGACAAAATCGTGACTAAATAGTTTAACGATATGTTACACAAATAAAAATATTTTAAACTTGTAAAACGTTTTATATTTATTACCACGAAAATATTAATTGCAAAACTTCATAAAATAAATTGTCATAAAATACAAGCTTACCTGCCAGTACTATCTAGCAACTATCCACAGCAATGCATCTACAAATGCAATACAACAGACGACACTTTGATATTTTAATGCACATAAGAAAATATAATATAATCACAAATGCTTTAAGAGCACAAACACAATGACCTTTATCTTTACAATAAATAAACTGCAATATTTTATACACTGAAATTAAATCACCACATTTAATTTAAAATAAATATTACATTCACTTTGCAATAAAACAAAGAACAAACACTACTTGGTTACACAATATACAAGCTAAACACATAATAAAAATCGATCGAGATATGTAAGGCAATCACAGGTACCAACTATATACAACTTGAGTGAAAGACAATGAAAGCAAAAAGATCAAAAATATTCTTATTTTTAATATTTATATAGAATCCAGTAATTCAGATTACGCTCTCTTAACCAATCACAATCCTTAAAATAATAAATAAAATGATGTATATATTTATCAATTATTTTAGAAAGACAAATATATACCATACATTTAGAAAGAAAGCAAGATTGGTATTTCTTATAAAATCGTAGTATTTCTTAAGAAATAACAATCTTTGTTTTCCGTCAGAATAAAAAAACTTACTTAAGTTGAAGATATTGAACTCCACACCTTCACAAATTCAATAAAATATTTGTTTATATATATAAAAAATTTTATATATATACTATAATACGCAGTATCCTTACAAATCGCTTTAAAAAAAAAAAAAAAAATAATAATAATAATAATAATAATAATAATAATAATAATAATAATAATAATAATAATATTATTATTATTATTCATAAAGCTTTGTAAACAACGACCAATAACAATCCAGTTTTTAGAAATAAGTCTTAAAAGATGAATTCTTATTGGTTGTTATTTCACCTTATAATAAAAGAACATATTTACAGTATTTTGATCGGCCATTGCAGTGTACATTAAATATAAAATAAAAAAAAACGATATTGCGATGGCAACACGTGACCTTCATTTTAACATAAAAGAATGAAACAATTTATATCCATTATGTACTACTGCATTACAGGTATAATTGTCCAGAATTCACTAGGCACAAAAAAAGTTTTTTATTTATCAATTATATATATATATAAAAATTTATATATATTATATATATACATAATATAAAAATATATATATATATATATATATATATATATATATATATATATATATATATATATATATATATATATATATATATATATATATATATATATATATATATATATATATATATATATATATATATATATATATATAATATATATATATATATATATATTATATATATATATATATATATATATATGTTAATTATATATATATATATATAATAATATATATATATATATATATATATATATATATATATATATATAATATATTATAGATATATATATATATATATATATATATATATATATATATATATATATATATATATATATATATATATATATATATATATATATATAATATATATATATATATATATTTATATATATATATATATATATATATATATATATATTATTATATAATATTATATATATATATATATATATATATATATATATATATATATATATATATATATATATATAAATATATATATATATATTTTTTTGAACTATTTGTCCGTTCGGACATTTGGTCTTTTTGAACTATTTTTCCGTTCGGACATCATTTGGTCTTTTTGACTATTTGTCCGTTCGGACAAATAGTTCAAAAAGACCAATTGTCCGTTCGGACATTTGGTCTTTTTGAACTATTTGTCCGTTCGGACATTGGTCTTTT
>JABUQX010094226.1:12500-15000 GCA_015478945.1 Trachelipus rathkii
AATTTTAAACTTTGAGAGGCTGTAACTTTTTTTCCTAAAGACTTAAATCATTTTGTTTTCACTATTCTTCATTATTATTTTTTTAGAGTATACCTTGTGATTTTTATAAAAATCGAGGGTGACACCCCTCTGCACTATTATTATTATTATTATTATTATTATTATTATTATTATTATTATTATTATTATTATTATTATTATTATTATTATTATTATTATTATTATTATTATTATTATTATTCTGGCTCCTTAATTTTATATTTTTAAAATTATCTTTCAACCACCCATAGATGTTCTTTTTTCTTTTTTTCCTCTCCAACTCCGGCTCCGGCTCCGGCTCCAGCTCCGGCTCCGGCTCCGGTACTTCAGGGCTTGTGCTGATAATATATTTAATTCCTAAAGTTGTTCATTTACTGTAATCATGAGTGAAACAACTTTTGTTAATGTTTATTAATTAGATAATGACAAAATTGTAATAGGTACTTAAAACATTAAAAAACAAATGAAGTCCATTATACTGGGACTTTGCTTTCATAAAATTCTCTCTCTCTCTCTCTCTCTCTCTCTCTCTCTCTCTCTCTCTCTCTCTCTCTCTCTCTCTCTCTCTCTCTCTCTCTCTCTCTCTCTCTCTCTCTCTCTCTCTCTCTCTCTTACGTTTCGGAAGAGTAACAGCTCCAAATTAATTCTCAGTGTTTAGTATCCACTTATAACAACATGAAGGTTGTTACCCTAAATAATCGTAGAAGAGATTATCATTTCAATTTTCAATTTCATAAAAGTCGTGTTAAATAAACATTGAACTACTGAAACAATAGATACTAGCCTAAGGAGAGATTACATTAGAAAACTAATAACGTAAACCTAGTTAACTGTTAAATATTAACTCTTGAGATATAAAATATAGGTTTCAAAACCTTTCAGTTTAATATGAGATTAACAAATGGATTAAAAGAGCATCAAAATTAAGTTATAAAGGCATGAAATCCAATTCTGGTTAAATAAAATCAAAGTTCACCAAAAAATCTTCCAAGGTCGGGATTTAAAAGTACCAAGGTAAGACCTGGAATTAAGATTAACCTTAAAATTATCAAGGTCAGATTTAAGTACTCTGACCAAATTTGATAAGTATAAAGTCCTACATTAGAAACATCATTCTAAATTAGAGAAGTATCAAGGCCAGACTTGACAAGACACGTAGGTGCCAAATGAAAACGTGAGGAACAACCACGGGAAAGTTTAAAGCATGTTACGAATTTATAATTTTTAAATCTCTCATTACAGTAAACTGTATATCATATTTTCCTTGAAAAAGTTTAGTTTTTTTAAGTTAAACTAGAAATCAAAACTCTGATTGCAAGGGAGGAATGCACCCTTAAATCTTCCATCTCTTCTCCCCCCTTCCCCCCCGGTTCTTTCTCAACACAATTGAGATGTTTCATTCTAGCGTAAAAAGAACCACAAAAATGCTCACATATGCGTATACTGTTAAATAAAACGTGAGGCAACATTGCATGATTCAAATTTTAAATATTATCCCTCCATTTTTTTCCCTATTCTCTCTTTCTCTTCCCCTACCTCCCCCAAATCTCAAATAACGGTAATTTAACCCCCCCATTTACCCCACACGAATATATGATCTGCGTTATAAGGAAAAATTTCAAGTAGTTTAAATGATATATAAGACGCATTATTAAATTAAAAAATTCTTTTTTTCCATCAACAAGGTCAATATATCCCTAATAATAATAATAATAATAATAATAATAATAATAATAATAATAATAATAATAATAATAATAATAATAATAATAATAATAATAATAATAATAATAATAATAATAATTTGTTTCTTGATTTATCAGTATTGCACATTTTTTAGCAAGGCTGTAGAGGCGGTTATTTTTTGGCCGGTTCAGACTCTAGTTCCAGCGCCTGCTCCAGCGAATGCTCCAGCGCCTGCTTCACCATTTTAAAATTGAACGGCTCCTGCATCGGCTCCGGCTCCGTCTCTGACTCCATAATCCTGGATTTAAGATAATATTTTGTTATTCCCAGCTCTCCAAATTTAAAATTCTAAAAGTGTCCATCAAAATTATATATTCAAAATTTTAGATATCGTTTGTAAAAGAAATATATTGGTTAGTTCATAATATAGTTTCTTTTTTTTAAAACAAAATCATATTAACATACATTAGTGAAGATATAATTCAGTATATTTGATTTTTGGATAAGCTAAGTGATTGTAATTATCAGTAATTTTAAATAAATAATTTGCTAAAACTTATCCACAATAAAACATGAATGCCTATATTATAGCTCTTATATGAGTGCAGATAGGATAGCTCTTATATTAATACATTATATAGGGTAGCTCTTAAATGAATGCATATAGGATAGTTCTTATATGAATGCATATAGGATAGCCCTTGTATGAATGTATATAATGTAGCTCTTATCAAGTCATTTACATTAAATGATAAATAAAGTGACTATCTTCAAT
>JABUQX010094226.1:20000-23064 GCA_015478945.1 Trachelipus rathkii
ATGTTCGCTGCATTAAAAAATGTATATAGTTTTTATGAGCTATCGTCGTTTTAAAGATACAGGTGTCGCTAATCTGAAGGTTGGCGTCGGCGCGAGATTTTTTTTTTCGGTGGTCGCGAGAATTTTTTCCATTCGTAAACGGGTTTGAATAAGTTTGAAAAACACTGAAAGCTACTCATTTAATGACTCCATTCTTGATATTACTCCAAGTCAATCAACGAGGGTGGTAACAAGTAAATTTTTATGAGCATCTAGCATATTTTCAAAAATATTATTCAGGTTCATTTCCCCGCAGTGTTAGATTTATACAATTAATTTTTTCATGTCAGCAATAAAGGAGAATGTCATTCATGTAATCCTGCCCAGAAGATCCCAATGGATTAAGTTTGGCTGTATGCTCTATTCCTGAAATGAAAAATATTTGTGAAAGAAACCCAAGCTTTTTCGCATAACATTTATAATAAACGATTTGCAAAGTCATTGACGTTAAGTTAAAAAAATATTTGTACATATCTGCACAAATCAGGTATCTGCATTCAAAAAACGATTTAAGAAAATACTCCATTCCTGCACTGACCAAAGTTACGCTGTCTCTCTCAACCTGGTATCCACAATATGGTTTCCATTTATCAAAATGTTCACTTATAGCCTCTCAGCAGGTCTCTAAATCATAGCTTTTATTTTTACCGACCAAGCCAATTTCTGTCCTCTACCTGATGTACATCAAAGTTTTTATTTCAACCGCCAACACGCCTATGCAACCTCCTTCCTCCGGGGAAATTCTATCATAAGTTTCCTTCATTGCCTAAACCTACTGTTTGCCTTTCCCATTTTTCCCTGGTATATTAATAAATTTCATTCATGGCCAGCACTAGTTGTGCCCTCTTTTTCTGGTACAAATACTAGTTCTGATCCCATGCTTTCTCACCATGATGATATAGTATATTGCTCCGTGGTATATTAATATAATATATATATATATATATATATATATATATAATATATATATATATATTATATATATATATATAATATATATTATATATATATATACTATATATATAAAATATATAATTATATTATATATATATTATATATATATATATATATTATATATATATATATATA
Source organism: Trachelipus rathkii (assembly GCA_015478945.1). Taxonomy (NCBI): domain Eukaryota; kingdom Metazoa; phylum Arthropoda; class Malacostraca; order Isopoda; family Trachelipodidae; genus Trachelipus; species Trachelipus rathkii. The sequence goes on from JABUQX010094226.1 coordinate 21,129, forward strand.
AATAATATATAGATATATAATATATATATATTATATACTATTAAATATTAAATAATATAATATATATATATATGATTTTTTTCTTTATTCAGTGCAAAAAAAAACTTACTTAGAATCTGTTTTTTATTCTTTATCAAATGCTATTTCCTTTACTCTCTCAAAACTCTTTTCACAATAATTTTAATCGTATTCAGAAACTTTGGCCAACAAATTTCAATATGTATTGTCATTAAGTACATAAATTATATCCTCTCTCTCTCTCTCTCTCTTCTCTCTCTCTCCTCTTCTCTCTCTCTCTCCTCTCCTCTCCTCCCCTCTCTCTCTCCTTCTCCTCTCTCTCTCTTCTCTCCATTCTCCCTCTCCTCCCTGTCCTCCTCCTCCTTTCATTCACATTCCATAACTTGTAAAATACCAACTACAGTAGTGTCGAAAGAGCATTATTATTATTATATTATTATTATTATATATATTATTAATTATTATTATTATATTATTATTATTATTAATTATTATTATTATTATTATTTATTATTATTATTATTATTATTATTATTATAGATTAAGTACCTTCCACCGAGATTAGATCTAGCTCAGGTTAGATAGAGAAATGCAAATTTTAAAAATTAATAAATATCATTTTACCAATAAAAAGATCATACATCTTAGACTACTAGCATAAATTGTTCCTTTTTAGTGCTTTTTTCGCGATAGATAGCTCCATGTTAGCCTTTACAAGATTACTAGTTATTAGCTTTTCCATCTAGAAAAAGCTAAACTTTTTTTTTTTTTCTTTATTAGCTTCTTACAGCATTTTAGCAATAAATATCTTTTTTAAAAGCCCTTCTTACCGAGCAAAAATTTAATCATTTTCATGTTTTTATTTTTTATTTTAGTCACATCTTTTTCTATTTTTTTAGCAAAAATAATAGCTCTTTTTAGCGAAAGCACAAATTAATTTTTTAGTCTTTTAGCAAATTAATTACCTAATTAATATTAGGAAACTTCCATTATTAGTTTATAAGCCAAAATCAGCAAAATAAGCCAAAATATAATCTAAAATCCTAAAGAAATTATACTTAAGTCATTATTTTAAAACGAAAAACCTTAAAATTACAGTTTACACATTCTTATAATATATTAATATATATATATATATAAATATCGATATTATATAATATATATATATTATATATAATAATATATATATATAATTATTGTAATAAATATTATATAATATAGTATACTATATAACTATAATTAACACTCATTAAATGTTTATATAGTTGGTATGCAATATAAAATTATTATTATTTTTAAATTTTCATATAATGCAGACGGGTGATCGATTAAGCCTTAATAAGCCACTGCGCCCGTAACATCCAAAAATAGGACCCCTTATACCAAAGGTTGTATAAGCGTCAATTTTCTGGGATGTGAAGTGCGGATGCGTAGGTCAATTACCTTACATTATAGGAATGGGGATGCGGACAATTCCTTTAATTATGGACTGCAAATACAGCCATCCAATGTAGCAATATGAGCAATTACATCACATGCGGATGTAGAAACGTCTCTACTCTCTCTCATGAGGAGTGAATGATGAACGGAGCTGGTCTATTGTTGCATCATAAAGTACGATAAATATAATGGATGTTAATTTCTCCACAATGACACACCACACATACACCAACACACACACACACACACACACACAACACACACACGCACAACCACACCAAACCACACCACACCACAACTAACATACGTAATATATATATATATATACTATATATAACTATTATATAATATATAATTAGAATTACATCAATATATATATAATTACTTATATATATATATATATATAATTATACTGTGTGTGTGATGTGTGTGTGTGTGGTGTAGGTGTAGGATGTGTGTGTGTAGAGAGAGAGAGAGA
>JABUQX010094227.1:0-25000 GCA_015478945.1 Trachelipus rathkii
AAACCTACAACACACAACAATCTTGATTAAAATTTGTTGGTAAGTGTACCTTCTCCACAGTAATAAATTTATTAGTTTTTTTTTACTTTTTATGAATGTATTTTAAAATTTAAATTTCAGTTCATACTACATCTCGTTTTTATATAATTTGACATTTTAAACTACTACTACTACCTTTTGTTGCTACTACTACTACTACTACTACTACTACTACTAATCCTACTACTACTAACTAACTACTTACTGACAATTATTATTATTATGAAAAAAACAAAAAAAAAAAAAATATTAATTATTATTATTATCGTTATCTATAATTACTCATTGTTATTTACATTATTATTATTATATTATTATTATTATTAATTATTATTATTATTATTATATTATTATTATTATTTTAATATAATTAATATAATTATTCTTATTATTATTATTATTAAATAATTTATTTTTAATTTTTTATTTTATTTTTTATTTTTATTTTTTTTTTTTTAGTTTTAGTTTCTTGAAATAATTTTTTATTATGTTTCAATTTTTTATTATTTTTTTATTATTTTTTTTTTATTTTTTATTATTTTTTTATTATTTTTTTATTATTTTTTTATTATTTTTATTTTATTTTTTATTTTTATTTTATTTTACTTTTACTTTTACTTTTATATTTACTTTTACTTTTAAAATTTACTTTTATCTTTTACTTTAATTCTACTTTACTTTGAATTACACTTAAGTTTTAGTTTTAGTTTTAGTTTAGTTTTATTTTTATTATTAAATTTTTTTTATTATATATATATTATTATTATTATTATTATTAATTATTATTATTAGTTATTATTATTATTATTATTATTTTATTATTATTATTATTATTATTAATTATTAATTATTATTATGATTATTAATATTATTATTATTACTATTATTATTATTATTATTAATTATATTCATTATTCAATTATATTATTTAATTATACTTAATTACTCATGTATTCTTATTATCTTAAATTATTAATCACAAGTTATTGATTATATCCACTCTATTATTATTCAATTGCTGTAATAGCCATTATTTTACTAGCAATTATTCATTATTATTATTAATTATTATTATTATTATTTATAATATATATTATAAGTATATTATTATATCTTATATGTAATAAAATATATGGAAATTATATATATATAATATACGTAATATTCAGGTATATATTTATAAAAGTTATATATATCTTTATCTATATTGTAAATATTATAATTATATATATTAAATTTATATACATTTATATAATCTTTATATATAATTATTATTAATATATATTATATAATCTATATTGTTAACCGGTATCACCAAATAAACCGGTCTGAGCCACCGTACACACGTGTGGTCTATATGGTTTTCCAGTCTCAAATAAGGGTCCAGAAATAAAGAACAGGTTTATTAGTGAGTATAATTTATAAGTTATCTTATTATCTAGTGTATCAAATCTTTTTATCTATACAAAATATGCTCATATCGGCAGTCTCATATAACCCGAAAATGTTAATATTTATTAATCAAATAAATCTCTTATCCCCCAAAATGTCAATAAGTTAAATAAATAAATATTCAATATTCAAATGATTCCTCCAAAATATCAGTAGCATAAATAGTAATAAAACAATAATGAATATCCACGAATTCATATGTTTCAATCAATAACCAGGGCAAGCGTTTCAGTATCTAACCGAGTACTCATATCTATATATATACTAAATCACACTGTGGATATATTATTAAATACAGTATACGAGGTATCCTCTCACAACTGGTGTCACTCTGTTATTACAGTTTAGTTATATAAGTGGACTTTCATATAACATAAATACATGAACTTTCCCTTTTGTTCCCGAGTGTAAGGTTCGCGCGGACAGTTGGGGAGGTTTAAGGATATAGAGTTGTAATAAGGGATAAATGTATTGATGGTGTAGTAAAAACTCAAGTACCATTCCCTAATTCAGTAGTAATGGTGGGAGTAAATACATTCGCAAGTACCCTCCAAATCAGTGGACTCTGACCCAAAAAACAATCTGTCCTAAACTCGGTTTACGAAAGACTTTTCGTTCAAGTTAGGAGCAAAGTTTTTCAATATAAGCATAAACGAAACACAATAAACTCCAGGTGTGATACAGGTTTCTTAAGATATAAAGGGGAACTCAAATTATTAATCCAGGTTAGGTATCAGGTTTCAATGATAAATAGCTGAACTCATTATAATACTCACAGGTTGTGATCAGGTTTTCCAGATAATAGGAGAACCATATACTCCGTTAGGATCGGTTTCCAGTATAAAAGCTAACCAAATAACTCCAAGTTTAAGGAGATCTAGGTTCCAGATAAAACGAAACCAAATATACTCCAGGTTGTGATCAGGTACCAGATAAAAGGGAAATACCTAAAATAACTACCAGGTAGGATCAGGTTCAGATAAAAGCGGCTCCAAAATACTCCATGGTTAGGATCAGGTTAACCAAGTATATACATGCGAAAACTAAGAATACTCCGCAGGTTAGGATCAGGTTCCAGATAAAAGGGAAGCAAAATACTCCAGGTTAGGATCAGGTTCCAGATAAAAGCGAACCAAAATACTCCAGGTTGGGATCAAGGTTCCAGATAAAAAGCGAACCAAAAATACTCCAGGGTTGTGAATCAGGTCCAGATAAAAGAGGAATCCAATAATACTCTAAGGTTGTAATCAGGTTCCAGTAAAAGCGAACCCAATAATACTTCCAGTAAGTGATTCAGGTTCCCAGATAATAGCTGCAAACCAAAAATCTCAGGTTATGATCATGATTCCCCAGGTTCCAGATAAAAGGGAACCAAAATACTCCAGGTTGGGATCAGGTTCCAGATAAAAGCGAACCAAAATACTCCAGGTTAGGATCAGGTTCCAGATAAAAGCGAACCAAAATACTCCAGGTTGGGATCAGGTTCCAGGCGACTTAAAGTTTGGGTAGTCCCAGTATCCTCCTCCGGTATTCACTCCCAGTATCGGTTCCAGTATTCGGTCCCGGTATTTGGTCCCTTGAAATAGAGAACCCATTGTCAAGTATATGTATACATAGTACACAAATAATAATAATAATAATAATAATAATAATAATAATAATAATAATAATAATAATAATAATAATAATAATAATAATAATAATAATAATAATAAATAATTTACCATTTACTTTTCATTAAATAAATGAATACAAATGCAGTTTCTTAACAAATTTATTTAATAATTGAAATATTTTGATATGGAAAGAAAAAAAAATCACAAATTTTCATATTTACAATTAATTACTACTAAAGCTTATATTAATTCTAATCATAAATTATACAGTCCAACCCAATCCAATATTAACAAAACTTCAACCTTCCTTCCCATACCTTACATTTTGGATCACAAAATTAAAAAACTCCTACACCCCTCCATTAGCTTGACCGAAGACAAAACCTTCTCCCTAAAACATACTTTAAAAACCCGCTAACCTATTTTAAAAAAAAATAAATATCAATAAATTATTACAATATTATATAATAAAAAAAAAAATAAAAAAATAATAATAATAATAATAATAATAATAATAATAATAATAATAATAATAATAATAATAATAATATTAATAATATTATGACATTAATTTAATAATTAAAAATAATAGTATAATAAATACTCATATATTAATAAGATAAGGCCAATAACTATAATAATCATTATTAATTACTTCATATAAGCAGAAATAATATATAAATAATAATAATCATCTCTAGTTTCTAATAATAAAACTTTCCAGCACATTGTCCAATACACAATATAACTACACGCATTTTAACCCTAGCACTCTGTATTTTACGGTCGCTCCACATATCACTCCACCTGAACCTTAACTATTCTAATTCTCTCCCAAACTTGGGCTATCCGGGTTACTAACGGAAATAATTCACAAAATAACTAGTTAACATTTCAATAACAGTCTCACTATAAAAACTATTAACTTCTGGGTACGAACCACGATGTGTTAACTTTGATCAAGAAAAATAGCCATCGTAAAAGCTTCAATAATAATCTTCTCTTAACTCCGAACACGTGAAAATCTTCTCAAAATCTACCTTGAAAACTTGATCCTCCACTTTCCACCATTTTCCATCTTAACTCCTACGATCCTACCTTTTAACTATCCTTCCACTATATATTCACATACCTGAATTTTAATAACCTTAGAAAAATGAACTGCAACCTTTCCTAGTTTTAGTCTTTAATATACTGTAAAAATAAGTTTACTTACCTCAACCAGCTTAGGGGAATTTAAGCGATCTATCAATGTTAGGAGTTTTTCCACGAAACCTAACTTCAGTAGGTTTTTTCAAACTATGCACCTTGAATCACCGGACTTTTTATTTCTTTATATAGAACACACTTAATGACGGTTTACCTTCTAGAATATCACACTACCCAGTGTTCCATGACTTTTCACTTTCCTTGACAAACGAGAAATGGGGCTCGCGCGCCGTTCTTAGTTACTTGGTTTATTCAATATCAGTCCGCATCCTAATATATTATATATTATATATATAATATATATATATTAGATACTTAAGTTATTGCTAAAGCACTTTATATACCTCTATAATATTATATATATATATATATAATATAATAATATATATTAAACTATAACTTAAATAATATAGTAAATATTAATATATATAGTAGTATATATATATATATATATGTATATAATGAATAATATAATATATATATATATATATATAATATATATATATATATATTATATAGTTTAGTATATTAAGTACACCGTTATATTTAATACGAGTCATCATTATTACTAGCTGAGTAGTATATACTAGTTGTTAGTATTAATTATATATTATATATTATGATTAGTATATTTATATATATCATTAATTATTTATATATATATATTTTATCATTATATATTTTATATATATTATATATATATATATACATATATACATGTTTATATATATATATATATTATAATAATATTAATTATATATAGCTATATTATTATTATATATATCTATATATATATATTATAGTACTATATATTTATATTTTTTTCCTATTTACTTGATTAACATTAAATTTTACTAATAGTATTGGTTTATATTATATATTAAGTATTGAAGAAGTTATATACTACTAATTATATATATATATGAAGAATGCTTATTTAACTATTTACCTTTTTTGACATATATACATATATATACAATGGGTACCCATTGCCAGAGCAGATGCACAAAAGTTTCTGCAGGTAACAGGACTGAGGTGGTTCCTGCGTTTTGCTGTTGTCATTATGGTTTTCGAAAACAGGCATGCCAAAATATGCCTTATAGGCCTCGAATATTTTAGCAAATGTATTCACAGAGTACGTTTATGCTCAGGTCTTCATAAATTCACCGCAGACATACAAAATGCGTCTTCCTGATAATTGCAACCTCTTGATTTTGAATGCCCTTATCAAAGACAACGTATTTGCACTTGAAAAGCTATTAAAAGATTAACGAACTAACCAACTAACTATATTTAGAGGCTAATTTTTTTACTTTGAGAATAAAAGGTATAAAAGGTAGGACTCGGTCGACTTATTCCATTACATGTTAAAACAATTTATAAAAATTTTCAGATTCAATCGGATAATATTAACCCTTGTCCCATCGAGGTTAAATATTGAAAACATGATAAAATTTCAAACTTTATTGATATAAATATTTAACATGCTTAACATATTTATAAAAGACATAATAACAGAAAAGACGTAATAGAAAATGTTCATAATTATTTAAATATATTAATTGAATGTGCATTCGTACATCTACAATATAACAGGAGAATTAAAACTTAACCTATTATTTTTTCCTTTTTAGTATATCTTGGATATGGTATATCACGGGTAAGTTTTTCGGTAGGCTTGCAAAACCTTAAATAAAAAGAAGAAAGATTAATTTACTCTTCGTATTTAGCTCCAAATTACCAAAGATATAACAAAGAGGAGTGGTGAAGATAAAAAGACCAAAATATTACCCTGTAAGACTCTGAAATGCATAAGAACGAGCATAGCAGTAAAATCTAGGGTCAAAGCTTTGTGGAACTTCCTTCAAGGAAAATATTCGTAGTATGGCTAAGAATAGATTTTTGAAGTTTAGAATTAAAATAATACAGTAAGTAGATGATCTTCGGAAATTTAAAAATGAAACTAATTTCCAAGTGCAACGTATTGGTATAAAAAAACAAACACAAACAGAGCTCAACCAAAGTTTACATTTTAGCTAAATTAAAAGGATATGGAATGTCTTTCCTCCACAACTGTGAGAATCATATTTTATGGAATCCACACCGACTAAATATTTATAATCCAAAGGTGGAGAAAGAGAAATTGAGGCAGGAAATCAAATACATCAGTATAACGGAGCATGGCAATCTTTAACACATACATGCTCTTAATTTTCCAAAACATTGCTGGATATAAAATAGACCTCAAGTCCTTAAACTATAGAACAGACATTATATATATATATATATATATATATATATATATATATATATATATATAATATATAATGATTATATATATATATTATACTATATATCAATATATATTTATTATATTTGTATTTTCTTATTCATTATATATATATATATATTATATTTGAGTACTATCTATTATATAAGTGAGGTATATATCGCGGTTATATATATAGATAACTATATATTTATATACATATTATATATTAGATATGTCTATAATATATATACTAGCTATTTAATACTAATAGTATATTAGTATATATATATATAAGGAATATATAGGTAAGTTAAGGTAATAATTTATAATTATTAGATAAGCTTCCTTTAGTAAATATATAGTTGATTGAGTATTATACCTATATATATATATATATATTATAATATATATATTTATCTGTAATTCTGTTGTATATGATAAGAGAGCCGAAATTAAGGTTTATCTTTCACTGTGAGGATGAATACGTGTTGCTCTTATCTATACGACAGTGTACGATAGAGGTCCAAAAATGGAATTTACGTTTCCGCTGCTGTTAATTTTGCCGAGAATACATATCTCTGAACACAAGTCCAAGACTGTAAGGAATTAAAGATAAACACTGGATGTGAGAGATGCATATTAGAACAAATATAAATATGTCAATATTATATATTCTTTTAAAAATAACTTAGATGAATTTTTCAGATGATCTATTGACCGTATTTAAAGTTTGCAAAATTTAATGAATATTATGTTTCAGGTTCAGTATACATAATATATGTTTGTTTGATATGTATGTATATAATGTATGTATGTGTGTTTGTGTAAATGGTATTGAGTTGTAGTGTGTGATTATGTATGTATGTATGTATGTATGTAATTATTTATATATATATAGTATATTATATTATATATATATTATGGTATATATAATATATATAAATATAAAGTATATAAATATATATATATATATATATATATATAATTACTGTAATATATATATATATATATATATATATATAAGGTATATATAATAGTGAGTAATTATATTTATATATAATCCACTTATTATATTGGTACAAAATATTAAGTAAATCCATGCTCCTCAAAAATAATTTCACGTATTGTGAAGGTGGTAGAGTAATTATTTATAAGCTAAAATTTAATGAAATGTTCAGATAAAAATATCGAATGTTTGCTATATTAAAAGTACTTAGACTAGTTTTTTTTATTTAATTTTTTTATGGATTTTCATACATATTAAATTTACTCTCAATTTCAATTTTATTTTTATATTATTAAATTTTTAGTATTAATATATATATATATATAATATAAATATATATTATTATATATATATATTATATACCTTATATATGATATTATATATGATATATATTTATAATATTACTATATATTAAATATTATAAATATATATTACATATATATATATATATAATAATATAATATATAGTAATATATTATATATTATTATATATATAGGATACACATATTCTATTATATATGATTATTCTGGTACCAGAATTTTTTTAATGTACCAACTAGTATGTAAGTTGTATGATATACCGAGTCAGGAGGTCCTACAAGTAAATATGGGAACAAATTATATATTGAGTAATTTATCGGCGGATAGAACTCTGCGCATAGGATGAGAATTTAACTTGATTACTAATATATATAGTCTTGTTTGAAGTATATTTTTTTTTTTGTGTTAACCTAAAAGTGAATACACCTAGGTACCGCAAAGATAGGTCAGCAGTCGTGGGGCTCATGCGGTTCTTTCTTTTATTTCACGTGATGAGCGACGAGGAGGGAGTGTGACTAACTCCCCACGGGTTGATGGTGTTCTCTGCCTGCGAGACCCCACGCTCTTTTGGTTTTCGGCTTATGGTGTCGCGGGCTGTGTTCTCTTCCGTCCCACTCTCTCCATCCGGTGGGAGTAGAACATCACCCCCTCTGGTCCCCGATTTGGACGAGCCAACCTGTGGTGTGCTTATAAAAAAAACTTAATTTAATTTTCAAATAAATAAATAAATTTACATTACCCCTAATTAGGTGGGAGCTACGAGCTCGAATGGGGGACAGAGGGGTGGCGACGTTTCATACCGCCGGAGGTGGATGGATCGAGGAATCACCTGTCGTACTACCTAGTAAGACCTAAAGTTATGCGGGTTCTGGAGCACATGCCTCGGAAAGGGTGGTATTAGTCCTCACCCGTCGTCACTAAGGGAGGCCGTAACAGAAGCTCCAATCTCTGTCCATCTTGGCACGAGAGTTTTTAACCTCTAGGGTATAAAACAATTCTTTATTTAGTTAAAAAAATAAAAAACTTTTCTTCAAAAAAAAAAAAAAAGAAAAAAATATAATCCTTGTCGGTAGCACATCAACGGCTGATCTCAAAATATATTATATTATTGTAACTTCGTTTACTGTAAGACTCTCTCGTTCTCTATATTCTCGTAGCATGTGATCAAATTAACTAAAGTAGAGTCTGAACATCGTCATATATATTGAATATCCACGTATACGTTTATATATTGTATATATTATAACATATTATACTATTTATATTTATTTATAGTCATGCTCTCGATACTTCTTACTCCTCTACTATATATACCATCTACCTATATCATTAATCATTACTTTTCAGGTTAACCGATCATACGAATAGCACGCATATGGCATTATTTTATAACTGGTATTTTTTAAATAAATTTATATGCTTTATTTTGATACTTTAAAAAGTGAGTTTTTATAATATTGTCACATTAATGTTAATTTTATTTTGAATTTTATTTTACTGACATAGTGAATAATTCTTATATACATAGTTCTTAGTACTTGGTTGGTTCATCTCTTTTGTGCATCTGGCGAAATAGTCGCTTGTTATACGCGCATCTGTGCCCGCGAGGGCCAGCAATTTTGAAGTTCTGCAGGCCGAAGGATTACGGCCATCTCGTTTTTATACAATAGCTACTCTGGAAATCTTTGTAACTAGCTCATTCTCACTGAGTTGTTTCATACTTTGTGTAGTGAATTGGGAATAACATTTTAGTTTTACTTTTCCTCTAGATCTTTCGCAAGACACGCGAACCTACCATACTCTTCTAAGTAGTGTGTACATAGTAGGTATGAATTTTTCAGGGCAGAGTTATATCTTATCCTTCCACCATCTCTTGTGGCGAACCACCTCTTTAACTGACTTCGTACTCGAATTTGACTACAGGGGCGGAGCTGCCTGTTTGATAATAACAGCGTACATTGCTTAAATCCAAATACCCATTGTTTGAGAGTTAGTATAAATTCGACGTTTGTAGTAACATTTATATGATTACTTATGCTGGTCATTATGGTGCTTTCACAATCATTCAATCGACTTTGGGTTTACCCCATGACAGATGTTGGCACCCTCACCATTTGTAATTAATTTTCTGTGGAATATTCTATAGTTCTTTTTCAGGCATTTGGTTTTAAAATTATCACTCATGATTTCGCTCTATCTTCAACTTGTCTATCCTTGGACCGATATCACGCCAGCAATGTTGGATTCATTCTCAACAGATATACAATCTGGTAGCAATACTAAAACACAATTAGGTAAAAAGTAGGAATTAGCATTAGAAGATGAATGCTAAGTAGTCAAACAAGTACATGAAAATTTTCATGACTTTAAACCATAGATAATGGTTGATAATTAGTTAATAAAGATATTTATTCAAAGTGTCAATTTGTTCAGATTTTTACTTATATAACAAATTGCTTTTTATGATGTTATTATACTTGCATTATATCAGTCAGAGTATTCTGATCTCATCTCTTTACTTCATGCTCCCATTTCTATCATACGTTGTCTGAGTCGAGGCTCAGTGCTATTACTTTAGTGCTTTCATTTCTAAAGTAGTCTTAGGCTACTCTTTCTTGGACGTAGGTCTTTACTCCACGCAACTTCTAATAACTCCTTATCTGGCGGTTCTTCTTAGAAATTAAATAAATTCCCTCTGCTGATAGAAACAATTGGTAAAATTGCTTCCTACATGATAGTCTTCTATTTTTCAGAGCCTATTTGAACTCATTTTTTTTACAGTTTTGTTGTTCCTCCTGGTGTTTTGTCTGTGGCTTTATCTTTCTCACATTTGTTCCAACCGCTATGTTTTTGAGCTTCCAGACGGCCCATTGGTATCTTAAGTTAACTTCGTAATATTTATAACGTTGTGAGGGTGGTGAACCCAAGTTGTGCTGCCTAGTTTCTTCTAGTTTATATAATAGTTGCGCACTTGGCAATATTACACAATAAATTGGATTTTTCGTCCGCACTTATCCGTTGGACTTCAACTATCATTCTAACTTTACCCGCATATTTGATCTTGTACTTGTTGATATAACTTACCTAAAATTATCTTGAAAAACTAGGTGTGAGTTATCGCGTTTATACTTTGATTAAAATAAACAGAGAAAACTACGACTAGTATTAGTGAGACGACTATATTAATTACTACAAATTTATTATGAGACTAGGCATCATATAATACTCCTGTTGGAGGTTAACGGAGTACATATGTAATCGTGCACCGTGAATAGCAGGGACTATCTAATTGATCTGTAATTATTTATCATAAACACTGAATAATTCACCAAATCTGGTTCAGTCCATCCTGTTAAGCCAAGAGGTATTCGTTCCCTCAATATCTTTTTAATTTTGCAGTAAACTTATACAGAAGAGTATAAATATTTTTTAGTATCCGTGTGTAATTTTTTTAAATTATATATGTTTATACAAAGTTTGATTACTATTTCATTTAACCGTCTTTTATTTCAAAAATTAGCAAAATTTTTAACTTCAGAGTATCACACGTATTTATATTGACCAGTAACTAACGTATTCCATACCCTAACGATTTGCCACCTGATTACGTGCTACTGCTCTGTTTTACTAATGCAGTAGTTATTTACGCGTCTTAACGGGTATTATTATTATGTCTTATTTATATTACTTCATAACCCATATCTTACTTTGGCTTTTACATCTTTGGGTATATTTTAGGAGTACTCATCATATAATAGAGAATTATAATTAGTTTCTTAACTTTTTTAATTTTAAGTTTTGCAAACGCCTACCCAACTCTTTTCTCAGATGAATTATATGTTTATCCTAATTTTTATATTTTCCTTAATATAATAGCTCATATACTTATGTTTCAGTTATATTTCTCTATGTTTATTTTAGTGTACTGTGCTATTAGATCATCTTTTATTTACAAATATATATATAATCTATATTTTTTTTTGTATAAATACATACTTTTATACTCATTAGTTTTTCTGTTATTTGTGTATTTTGAAGAGAAGATTCATACAAATTATAGGAAATAAGGATTTAGTAGTTTGTTTATTGTTTTCTGTTATTATTTTAAATAGGTTCTCTATTTTGATTGTATCTTGACCGCCATTATATATATTAAATCTTTTCTCACTCATCTTTTTGACTGATGTTATTATTATGATCGAGTCGACGGTTCTATATATCCAGAGCTCAAGCAAGTTGTATCTATGGTCCATTAATTAGCTATCGCTCAGGATGCACAATATAGATATATTAAAACAAAAAAACACACTTCGTAATTTTAGATGTTGTCACTAGATAGCTTGCAGTTTTCCTCTATTTATGTGTTTTCGTTATAATACTTTTCTCCCACGAATAACCACTATACAACATGCTTTACTCTTTTTTAAGTTTTTCAGGTATAGGTTTAGCAGGAATGTTGTTACAAGTTCTCATATCATCAGGGTTTACGCTTAATCGCATTCCATTCCGGTATTTAACACTTATATATACTATTGGTCTTTTGTACTCATAATACAGCTGGTCTTATACCTCATATTTCCAGAATCCTCTGGTTGCGACGCTATTTATTGTCTGTACTGAGGCTGCCTTTTATCTACTATAATTTAGCTGACCACTATGAAGTGCACATATACCACGTCAGGTTCACTTATGTTTATGATTAATTTATGCTCCTATGTCGCGGCTTCTACGGCTACTCTTGTGCTTAATACCTGTTGTTTGCCCGGCCTCAGGGTTATCATTTATATTACCTATTGAGCTAGTATACCTTATTTGACTCTATACTACATCTAGCCTTTGGCGGTATTCATTTCAATTATTATTATAGCCACTTGATATCTGTATTATTAATCTTCTTCTGAGCATTCTCTATCTCTTATTATTATTATATTCTTATATATATATTAATAGTATCTTTTCTCTATACTCTACTTATCTCATTAATAGTATTATACTGCTATTTATTATATTCTACCTATATATCTCTATCTATCTATATATCTATACCATATTACATATAATATACTATATTAAACATATATCCCATGTAATATATATGTTATTATATATTATACTCATATCTATAGTTCTCTTATACTATTATATTCTAATTATCTACTATCTTACTCTATTATTTCAATATACGTTCTTTAATCTTAATTCATCTATAATATATATCCTTAATATATTATTAATATACTCTATTTTATATTATATACTTCGTAATTATCTTATCTATCATATATACTAATTTTCTATCTCTATCTCTCTACTCTTAGGATAGTTTATATATATTTCTAATATAATATATCGTTAGCTATATGTTGAGTTAATATATCTTTATATCAAATTAATATTTGTTTACACTTGTTAACTATCTTGATTTAATATGTATATATATTTATATATATATCTTATATTATAATCTTATAATCTTACTTTATCTTCTTTATATTATTATCGTTCTCTATCTATGATCATATTAATAGTATATATTAACTCTATATTTATAATCGTAGTCTATATATATATATATTATGGTTGTAATATGCATTTGAGCTATACCGTCTTCTCAGTAATCAGGTGAGCTGACGTACCCGACTGCTATCCTTCTCTCTTGGTCACGTGTTAGGGCTCTAATTAGTACACAGAGGAGTGTGTGCTATTCTCGAGGTAAACGCGCTTAAGCACTGATGTTATATTACGTATAAGTATAATACGGTGATTTAAGAGCATACGTTAACCATAATCGCTATACTGAGAATTGGTTTGTGACCCACATACTTATTAGTGACGCATGTACCTTCCTAATACTACTGGGTTTAGACTTAGTTATTATTTACTCCAGAATATAATACTAATTGAGGTTAGAGATGAGAGGACAGTATTATTGGCTCATGATTGATATTACATATGGTCATAGATTAATAGTATAAGGTTGTAATAAAAGTAGATATAGTAATGAAGTAGGATCGAGGGTTAGAAGGAAAATGTTGAAATTGTCAAGTGATAGCAATATTTTCAGGTATAAGATATTTTATGAAGTGATTATTTCCGAAGAGTTATTAGGTAGGATTATAGAATATATTAATGATATAATATTTTAGGAAGCGTTAACCATTAATACGACCGTAAATTTTATGTGTATTATTTTATATAGGTGATATTATTCATTTAGATCAAGATATATAATCGGGTTTTTGTATACAAGGTTGTTTATTATATAGATAGACTGTTATTATATATGAGAATATTAGTTAACTAGGTTTATAATTTTGAGTATGATATTATAAAGGCACGGAAGATAAACTTAGATAAAGTTAAAGATAAGAGAGATATAAAGTATGAAAAGTAAGTAACGGTCTATAATAGAAGCAGATCGAATAGTATTAGATACGTCAGTAATGCTAATTTTATTTAGATTCCAGAAACGGTATTAAGGTTTAAAATATATGGTGTTAGATTTATATTAAGTTGTTGTAATATAGTAACAATAGATTTGCAGTTCGAAGAGGAAACCGATGAGAGATAGGTATTCGTAAATCGTAAACTAAGCTCCCTGAAAAGATAGATACTCTTTGTTCCCTTTGTGCGCCCAAATAATTTATTTTTTAAATGTTTTTAAAAAATCTTGGTTTTCTGTAAATACTGTAGAGTAGCTGGTGATTAAATTTTCAAACTCTTTATTTTGTGGCATTTTTAGTATTATATATTTATAATGCGTTATAAGTATTTATCAGTATAATATTTTAGGGTTTTTTTTTTTTTATTATATTATATATAATTAAATTATATGAGAAAATATTATATATATTAATATTTAATTATATATATATATTTATATATATATTTATAATATTCTATATATATTTATATATATATTATATATATTATAAATATTATATATAATTATAATATATATTATATATATTTTATCAATATATATTTAAAGGGTTAATATTTTATATTATATATATTATGTATATAGTTAATTATTTATAACGTTGTATTAATATTATATTTATTATAAATTAATTATAATAAAGTTAATATTATTTACTTATTTATAATTGGATAATAGTGTCTAAATTGACTAATCCACATGTCAACTCGGCGACCTCATCAGCCTTCCACACAAAATCAAACCTCACGTATTATGGTATATACTAGCGGTAAATTTATTCTATAGTGGGGTTTTTAATTTATTTTTTTTTATTTTTTTGTTTTATTATTTTTTAGAAGTAAGATGAAATTATGAGAAATTTTCTTTTTTTGTTTTCAATTAATGGGGGCTCGATCCGGGTTACATAGACGGATCAGAGGGGGGAAGAAGTCTCTAACCCGAGTCGTGCACTCGGGATGGCCGAGAGACTTAACCTGACTCATTGCCATACTCTATTTCGGTTTAACCCAATTATGTGATTTAATATTCTATTTCTATAAAGAATAATTGAAAAAAATAATAAATTTATTTACTATCTAAAAATATTGGAAAAACAATTTGAATCACGAGATTGAGCAACATTTTTTTTTTCTACATCACGTAAATTAACCTCAACTTGATATTAAATTGATTTTTATCTCTTCTCATAAAATTGAATGAGAGTGCAATTTTCTGCCTATTGACTCGTCCTGAAAACCGACTTGTTTAAAAATCATAATAATAATGAAATAAAATATAATATTGTATAATAGAGTATACTATAACGTAACGAAAGATATTGTTTGCTTAACATTTATACGTTTTTCAGTCGTAGGCTGAGCATTGCTGAGGCTTTACGTGACTTTAATTTAGGATTGTGTAGTGGTATAAAAAGATTCGTTAATTTAGTTAGAGAAAATTATGTGCTTTATGTTATATTTCCGTACTGAAATTAAAATAAAATAATATAAAATAAAAAAAAAAAGTAAGATTGTTTAAAAAAACCCTTCTTCTAAATAGTTATTTAAACCCCTTTCTTCCAAATATGCATATTTACTGTGTTTACTGTAGGTTCCTGTGCCGTTACTAATAAGTACATGAAGTTGTCAGTTTTGCAGACTACTAGTACTGTACCTAGTATAATAATTAAGATAGTAATATTATTATAGATAGCTATTAGCTCTATATATAGTATATTATAAGAATAATATATAAGAAACTGAAAGCCCAACGCAAAAGCGTTGGACTGAAATTCAGGATTATAAGTATTTAAGGAAATATTAATTTATAATCATCAATAAATTATCAAATACACATTCGCTTAAAGAATGGAATAATAAAATAGAACTAATTGTTGTTATATTAAATATTTATATTATTATATATTAATCTTGGAGCTTAGAGATGATACCGGATGGGCGAGATGACGATGTCTTTTAAAAGAAATAGTTCTGAGAGGTAATTTTGTGTTTTTAGTTTATACACAATTGTATAAGAATAAGAGGTAACCTAACATTTCGTCAAATTATAGATGTTTATAAATTTGATAAATTAAAATAATTTTGTTGACTTTTAATAATACGTATAAATTGAATGATAATACTTTTGAAAATATAATATATCTTATAAGACTTACATTTTTTATATTAGTGAGATTCTTCGAATTTGACTTGCTATCCGATTTGGAACTTTGTAGAATAAATAACTTTATTAACTCGAATAAGAATATTCTACGGACGTCCTCTTTACGAGAATCTTTGTAATTTGGAGAATTATTATACACTACGATAAACTTGTAGTATAAACTAATAATCTTTATGATTACATTTTGATTAAAATTATTAGGGAATTAATAGAATATTATTACATTCTTCTCTTTGGTCACATCCTTATGCTAGATGAATAAAACACACAGACACTTTAGGCCTCAAACGAATTAGTTCCTTCAACTTGTATGTTTAGTAAGTTTACCATAACATAGCCAAACTATTGATATGAAATCCGAATAAACTAACAAACATCACAAGTAATTTTGGTAGTTAAGTTTTTAAAAGAATGGTTGGACTACGTGATTCTTTTATGTAGAACACGTCATTTATCGAAGATATGAGAAAGTATTATATAAAAAAATGTGTTGTTCACTCCTAGAATTTTTGCTAAGAGTTATAGCAGTAAACTCAGTGTGGAAGATTTAAGGAGTGGAGTTTAACAAGAGAAAGATTTTGCAGGTCAATTTAATAGTAAACGTTTTGGAAGAATACAGCAAATATATTGTTGATGATTCTTATATAAATCTCTAGGAGTGACTCGATAATAGATGTTTGGACTTGTATGAGATTACCTAGTAAGCATAGCAAAATGAGTTTAAGAATCCGAAAAAAAAATCTAACGCATTCACTCAATATAATATTTTGTGTATTAATACAGTTTCAATGTAAGGTGCGACTTGTATCTTTATTAGTTTATGAAGACCCATAATATGCAAAGAAAAGAGAATATATTTAATAGAATAGTTATTAGTGAGGAGGTATACGTTATCGTTGGATTTTTTTGTTAGAGTTTTATACTCTCGAGGAAGCTTCAATTGTGGAAGTTGATAGTATAAGGTGGATTTAAAAGAGAAGAATAGTTGCTGCATATTAAGTCAACTTGTTTGGAAGATGTAACAGGAATTATTGAATTGAAATCATAACATTTTTAAGTATAAACTCGACGATATATGTTTCTAAGAGTTGATTAAGTTAAATCAGTCTAAGTTGTCTTGGATGAATAGTTTACTACGCACAAGCAGATTTAATGTTGCATTTTTGAGATTTTCATTAGGTTATACATAAATAGAAAAAAAACTATTACGGAAATGTAAAACTTAAATTAATAGGCTTATAGTTTATTAATTTTTATATAAATAGTTATAATATTAAAGTTATAATTATATACTTCATTATTATAATATATTTATATATTTATTTTAATTTATAAAATTAATATTTATGTTATAGTATCATATATGTTATTATCAATTAATATATACTCATTTTGAGACAATTGAGGTTCTCTATTATTTCAAATAGGTAGACGTCACAAATACCGGAGCCGGTATAATAAATACTGGATATATACCAGTAAATATAAACTTGAGAGGAGTGAGAGTGGAATATACCGGATGTAATAGGATACTGGTGACTTCACCTCACAAACTTATAGTCTAGCCTGGAGCCTACTCACAACTACTGGGTATATTTATATAGGTGATTCGCTCATTTTCACTCTGATTTCTATGGTTATGACCTGATTACTCCACATATTGGTAGTAAATAGTTACTATATTAAGATTTTCCTAATGGTATTATAACTGGAAGTGATTTAACGATCGTAAATATTTTCCTATACAAGTAAACACTAAAAGAAGAGGGAGTTAGAGAGAGAGAATAAGAGAATATACAAAAGAGGTTTGTGTATACTGGAGAGATCACTGAAGTAACTATATAATCTGATATAGAGTGTTAGTTTTATACCTTGTTATGATATCGTCATTTTTTAATACTCGCTTGAATTCTTGTTTGTTCGTATGGATCGAACTCTGGAGTATTTTTATTGTGGGAATTTCAGTTTCGTGAGTATGTTGTCAGTGAGGCAACACTCTGAGGAATGCAATATCGGACGAAAGTAGCCTAGGTTGTGAGGTAGTTGTTCGCACATATATTACGCAGGCTGTCATGTCTCTGAGTAGTTCGTAGTGAGAATCAGTTGAATGACGACAGGAAAAGAAGAGGAGTGAGAGAGAGAAGGTGAATATATAGGTTGGGATTGTTCAGAGCTGATATCGTGTATTAAGGTGATAAACGATGATCTTGACAGCACGGGGAGAGAGGAAGGTATAAGATTTGTTGATATGGAGAGAAACGCTTGGATCGTGCTAGGGAGTATAACCTACGAGAAGCTACCCATGTCATCGCAAGGGAGATAAGAGCGCGTGAAGATGGAATAGTTATCTATTAGTTTGTGAAATGTGCTTATCAACCGTGTATGATAATCATGGATATCAGGCGGTGATACGAGGTACGACGTGATGGGAGACGCACATGGAGAGGAGTGTGGGATTATTGGATGAGGAACAGCAGTGGTGTGGGATTATTAATCAGGAGGATAAAGGTTCGTCGCTACAAATGTGCAGTCTCGAGCCAGCGATGAAGTAGGGTGTATAATAGTTGAAAGTTCGGCTGAGCGGAATGTTTGTCGTTTGCATACTGACACTACATCACACCAGTGAGTATGGATCGATGGAAGGATGCACAACAAGAAACGATTTTTGGTATGTGAGTTAAAACTGAGGTTGAGAGCGATAGACTTGCTCATCAATACGGGTAGATGAATAAAATTTTGTCTGAGTTGTCAGAATTCTGATATTATGTCAGCTAGGGAAAAGAGAGCGTGTGTGGAGTAACAACTACTGGATAGGGTACCATTGTGGGTGAGGTGTGGCAGGACGAGGATATTGTTTATATGTGAGGAGAAAGTCTGCTTAGAAAGTTGCTGTTTAGAAAGCAACTGGGAAGTTTAATATGTGTTTTGGGGGTATAATACCTCTGTTCAAACATAAGCTTGGGAAATCCATGTTAAATAATCACATGGAACGCTGTGAGTAAGATTAACGGGGGGGAGGGCTGTGTACTCGATTATTGTGTATGCTATTCATTGGAGAGGATAACGGTCTGAATAGGCTACACGATTGTGGACTAAGGTAATGATATTAAGTGAGTAATTCCCTTTTAAGAGTGGGGAGAGCCGCTTGAGGTGCACTGAGACCACTAGGTAGTTATTCTTGGGTTCGTTTCTAGTATTCTCGCGTTGGGAGTACTATGCTTAGATGAGCCCTAAGGGTGGGAGGAGAACTAGGAACCGAAGAGTAGCGCGAATAAGGGAGACACCCGAGGATGGAGAACGTAAAGAAGTTTGATTGAGGATCTAAGACGTGTTGGGATCTTCAACTGGAATTTGAGGAGAGAGGGGTTAACTTTGGTGCAGAGATTGTAAGTTTACAACGGACGTGCACTGTATTGGGTTAGGAGGGGGTAGTGTCGTGTGAGAAGTGAGTAATACCTGTCGCACCCACGCACAGGGAAAAACACAAGAAGGGGAGGTTCAATATATTTCTCGCTTTAGAAGGTCCACCTATGGATAATTAAAGCTGGTAGAGATAAGCAGAGTGACACGTGAGCAATAATTTGGTTAAGAGAGACAGTTATGTAGGAAATGAGGACTAGAGAACGCGCGTGAGAAATTACGTGTATTTATGGTAAAGTTGTAAAAAATCGCAGCATTGTTGTGTGTTAGTATAATTAAGGCCAATGTGAGATGCCGTTAGTAACTGGGTTACGATGGAAACTAGTGGCCTTGACCCGTGGATTATGTGAGAATTGAAGGTGAACTGTAGTGAAGGATTCGGGTGGAATATGATATTGAAGTGAAATATTAAGTGGACACTTGGATTCTCTTGCATGTGATATAACTTGTTTATTTGTGTGGAAAGAGAGAAGTAAGCAGTAGTAATTGCGATAATTGCAATATGAATTAATCAATGTACTGTGACCTTTTAGGATGGGAGTTTATGTTTAATTAATTGATTAATTAAATATTTATTAAAACGTTTTCAGGGGTTAATAAATCGCGAGGCAGATAGCATGTTGTTTGTGTGTGTATAAAGAAAGTATGATCTTTTTCTAATTTTGTTATTGGATGTTGAATATGTTATCATTTTAAAATATTACTCTTCAAAAAACACATATTGTTTTTATTCTGCTAGGAACGCCTTAAATTTGAAGACTGAGAGGAAATAACCATATAGAGACCAACGTGTGTGGACGGTGGCTCAGACCGAGGTTAATGTGGTGTACGGTTACATATTATATACGGCATTGAGAAATTATAATATAAGGTCGTCTGATCATATTGTACTAGATATGTTATTAATATAATAAAAGTATATGATAAGATTGATTGAGTAATCATAGTGCGATAATAGTAATAATAGTATAAATATAAATTCTAGATAGGTATAGATATGGAAATTAAATAATACTTGTGAAAGATAATATATTATGATATTATATATATATACGTATAACTTTTATTATATAATATATAATAGATGTAATATGGTTGTAGATAATATATACAAAGTAGACGTAATAAATTATAATTATTAGAGAAATATGCGGTAGGCAGAACAAGTAATAGTTCTTAAGTTAGAATAGAAAAGTATAAATAATAATATAATAAAAAGGAAAGAAGAAGAGTAGGGTTGTGGTAGGATGAAGTATATTAAGCGGAGGATGAATTGGTAAGAGTGGTAAATAGGTATATAAGGATGAGGAAGGATGATGAGAAGAGGTGGGGGGAGTATTTAAGTGGATTATTAAATGAAGTGGGTGGGGGAGGGGAGGAATATTTGCAAGGATGGTGAAGAGATCGAGGGCAGGTGAAGTGGGGGAGTTGAAGTTGAGTGGGAGGTTGGAGATGATAAATACAATGCGGGCAAATTTATTAGGGTCTTATGAATTAGAGAGGAAAAGAAAGGGAAGTCCCCGTTCGGAGTTCTTCCCGCGTGATTGAGTTGGGATGCAGACAATGGAAATGTTTTTGAATAGTGAGCGCAGAGGTTTTAAATCATGTCTAGGGGCTAACTTTAGTTTTTTTAAGGGTTTTGGGGTGGAGGACATAGCTGTCACTAGGGTTATATATTTATTACTAAGTTGTGAGGAGTTTGGTGAGGTATCACGTTACAGTGTATTGGTTGTAGGACTTGTATGTTTTGCGTTTTCGGCTCTGTATTCTTATCAGGAGAATTGTTGTGATATGTGGTATTGGTTATTTGATGCTGTGAAATTGCGCTTTTTCATTAGGATGCGTGTTCAATACTTATGGTCCTAACAGTTTTACAGTTCGGGATAAGCGGTAATTAGCTAGTGATGTGGCTATTAGAATGGCACTGCTTTGATTTGAACTCGTAGATTGTGCAGGACTTGAGAACGGAGCGGAGAATTGGGTGGAAAGGGAACATAGGCGAGATTAGTGGAGGCGAAGGACCGAGACGTAGGGGACAGTGGTTTACAACTAAAGAGTATGCCTTGCTCGCGCAGAAATAGGCTAATATGATTCCGTGATGAAATGGGTAAAGTGTTTGAGGCTGTTCTCTCATCTAGTCTGTATAGAGAAAGTCAAAGTACTTAATCCAGAAGTAGGAATGAGAGTGAGGCTATTGAGGTGTTTTGAGTGGTGTTGGAGAGAAGAGCTGGGTGAGTAAAATTTTACAGTCAAAGTAGATGCCAGTTATAGGTAGTATACAACGTAGAATGAGGTATGGCGTGAGCAGTGGATGTAGGAGGGAGAGTGGAGTATTATGTTTTTGGGAGTTCGGAAGCATAAGAGGATTAGGAGGTCTGGCGGAGGTGTGTAATGTCGACAGTGGCTTATTCATTTATGGTTATACGCTGAGAGTGAGTCTTGCAAGAGTAAAAATGGTGACAGAGGGAGCGCGGGTGAATACTGATGAGAAATGGGATATTGTATGTAGAAAGTGATTATGATGAGACAATGTGAGAAAGCTGAGTAACTAAGCGAAACGAGAGCACTGTCCAATGCACTTTTAGAATTGGCGAAAAGTAATTACGAAGGAGAATATAGAGCAGACTGATCTCGTCCATTTATTCGATGATTGAGGAGTAAATGAAGAAAGTTATGATGACAAATGTTGTGGATCTATACCAGGGCTTACAAATTAATCCAGTGAGAGAGATAAACGTTTGTAGAGTGTTGCGGAAGATGGCAGGAGTAGATTGATGAGGATGAGAGAAGGTTTAGGAGGGTATAAGAGTTATGAAAGCGTGCGAGTCGTGATAGATGATTTTCGGAAAAAGAAGTTGGAAATGATTCCTTTAGCGAATTTTAGGAAGTATGGAATATAATGGAGACATTCACTAGGTACTTGGGAGTGAGAAAGTGGTGAATGGAGTTGGGCTGGAGGCATCAAAGAACCTACTATGAGTCAGCAGAAGAGCAGAGCAAATGAGAGTGACAAGATGACAATATGGTTATGAGGTGGCATGGATGACTGAAAGCAGAAGAGAATATACAATTGAAGAACTACGGAAGGGGACGGAGGTTTAAATCACGGAGAAAAAGTACGGTTTATGAGCAATTAAGTATGAGAGGACTCAGAAATACTTCGAAAAAAAATGTTGATTAAGGTTTCGAGTTTTAAAATGTTAATCAGAGGCAGTGTTGTGGATGATGTGATGGGTTCGTTCGAAAGTAACTCGTTACGTTTCCGGGGGAGTATGTCAGAAAAATGGAAGTGACATGGGTTTCACACCGCTAAAAAATAAAGAATCAGTTAGGAGTATCCTGCGTTCGGTTGGATAAGCATATGAATGGAAGGACACTGTGGGAGCGGAATTATGGAGAGCCATAGCTCGCGATTTTATAGTGCTGTCGGGTCAATATTCTGAACTGTCTAGGTCAACCAAAGAAGAAACGTGAGGTGATTTAAGGACACAAAGGTAGTTACTGGATCGGCCAAAGAGAGAGATAATGTGATGGAAGTTCTAAAGCGAGTCAGAGGAAATGGGAAGCAATTTGGCTGGGGCAAAGCATACAGCGGAAGAGTATGGATACGCGGATTAGGGGTTCGTATGAGAGAAAAAATAGAATGAACTTTGTCGGTAATGGACGCTGGAGATGGTGGTGAGTGAGAAGAAAATGTGAGAGAGGAACCATTACGGTACGAGATGGTGTTAATGGTTATTCCAAGATTGCTATTGGTGCAGGTCGAGATACCGGGTGATAAGTCTAACTCAGGAAAATCTCGGAAGGTGTGATTGTAATATGAAAGTGTCTGGGTATATTTTTAGGAACGACAAGGAGTGTGACAAGAGAGCTAATGGAAAGAAGCATGTAGAGTTTGTGGTAGATATTGGAACTCACTGGGATGAATTGACGGAGCAAGAGAGAGGAAAGTGAGCAGCTAGGTGGATGATGGGAATTAC
This sequence comes from Trachelipus rathkii, assembly GCA_015478945.1. Classification (NCBI taxonomy): domain Eukaryota; kingdom Metazoa; phylum Arthropoda; class Malacostraca; order Isopoda; family Trachelipodidae; genus Trachelipus; species Trachelipus rathkii. Next base: position 23,921 of record JABUQX010094227.1, read on the forward strand.
AGTCTTAAAAGATATAATTAAATAGAGGTATAGTGGTATGTTAGTATATCTAATATTAATATATATTATATATATATATATATATATGAAATATAATATATCAGTATATAATTATTAATACTTTATAATAATATAGTATGAAAAGAGCTGGGCATCAGTTAATTTGAAAGTATTTAAGTAACAAGTATTAAGTCATGGTTTAAAAGTACTTAGTACAAGTAATTAATTACTTTATTCAAATAAACTTAAATACTAAGTATACGTACTTGTCATTAACCTTTCATTTTTAAGTACATATTTTTTATGAACTAATTTGTATGATTAGTAAAGTATTTGTGTCATTATTGTGTTTTTGTTTTATTTTTAATAGAAAACTCTATTTTGGCGTACACGCTCATATCTCATGCGGCTGACGGAGGATTGGAGGTGAGAAGGGTCTTGGGAGGAATAGCATTTAGTAGGGACTGAGATGTGTGCTGATGTATGCTAGAGGACATGAGCTATCTGTACCACTACAAAACGAAAAATTCCAATGGCAACAAATTTGACACGCTCGGCGGTTAGAACTTAAGGGTTAAATAAAATACAAAGTAAAAGTTCTGATAATATTCCTGTTCTGAAAACTTAAACATTACATGAAAAAACACATCGAGGGTACTGGGTAAACCAGGGTAGTAACAATCTACCAGACTACCACCACATCATTTTAAAAAGCCTAATTTGTTATTCCCGGAGCAAGACCAATCTTTGATAGTCTTGTCAGAGAGGAATGATCTTTGGTGTTAAAGTCCAATCCCTGCAAAAGAGAGAGTCTCTCACAGCGCATGATGAAGGAATGTTGTTTTGTACCGCAATAAATAAATTCTCTTATTAATTCGGTGCCTGTTAACAACTCTCTACACACACTCAGAGCAACAATAATTCTTTGCAGGAGAGTTCATAAAACACTGTTCGATATAGTCTGTAATGACAGAACAAGGATCCAGGCTTTAATAAGACAATATTTATTAATTAATAAATAAATTTTCACACCTAAAAAAAAAATTATAAGTCCTACTTCTCACTGTATATAGAAGACAG
>JABUQX010094227.1:27500-38165 GCA_015478945.1 Trachelipus rathkii
CCATTCAGAAGCCTACCATCAACACCATATATCACTATATACCTGCCATAAAGCTTCCCCATTAACTCTATCATACCCCTGTTGTAAATCCATAAAACCTAAATATAATATATTCTTTTCCCTCCATTTTCTCAATCATTTGTTCATGTAAAGATTTGATCCACACATCCTCTTACCACTCCTAAACGCCACCTTGTTCTTCACCAATCAGTCCCTCAGTCACTCGACGCACTTCTTCGACAAAAATACCAGCATATACCTTCCTACAACACTCAATAAACTTTATTCCCTATAATTTCTACAGTTTCCCTTTTCTCCCTTACCCTTTATACAAAGGTACTATTACCGCCTCTCCTCCAATCCCTTGGAAAAACTATACCTTCCATAAACGCTTTATTACACAACTTTCCAAATCCATCAATCACCATCTCGCCTCCGCTCTTGATCATTTCACTAGTAATTTCATCTATACCTGCGATCTTTACCATTCTTCAACTTTCTTACCCTACCCATTACCTCCTCCTTGTTAATAATAACCTCATCCCCAAAAATACCTATTCCTTCTGCCACCATGCAAAACCACACACTTTCACTAACACCTCATCATTACTGTTAATATGTTCAGATTTTCGAAGTGTTCTTCCCATACTCCCCTCACATCCATTTCATTAGTTACAAAAGCACCATTCCCTATTCATTATTCTTAGCAGATTCCCCTTATTCTCATTCTTAACTTCGCGTCCTTCCAGGAAGAGCTCCTATTCCCTTGTATGTCCTCATTCATCCTCCTTCCAAACTGTTCACTTTTTACCTCTTGTTTCTCCTACGTATACACCTTTAAGTATTTCTTTTTTCTCCTCCTTATATAATTTCAAGCATCTTTCTTTTGAAACTTCATCATTTTGCTTTTAGTACATTCAACCACGCCATTCTTTTTTACCTTAACCACGATCCTGCTGCATTCCACCATTCGCTTTAACATTCTTACTTCCTACTTAGCACATCCACATACTTCTTCCTTTGCATTACTAACAATTGCTTCCTTCATTTGCCCCCAGACTTGTTCAGCAGTATCAACTTGTTCACATTCAAACGATTTACTAGCACGCTCTTACATACTTATCCTTATTCTCTTGCTCACTTAACTTCTCACTCTTAATTTTACCTACTTCCTTTCGTATCACCTTCCTCTCCATCAAAGCCCCCACTAACTTAATTTTACATAGAACAACATAATGATCCGATAATCCCATTCCTAAACCCCTCACCTGATTTAACATCCAACACCATACTTCAAACATCTCACTTCTTCACATTATATATAATATAGTGTATAATTCATATATATATATATATATAATATATATATATATATAATATATATATATATATATATATATATATATATATATATATATATATGTACCGTATATATGTATATATAATTATATATTATTATATTATATATATATATATATATATTATATAGATATATATTACTATATATATTATATATTATATATATAGTATATATATTAAATAAATAAATATATTTATATATATATGAGTGTATGATTAAATGAAATATAGGAACGAAATACAGAAAGTTATATCACCATATATTTACATATATATATATATATATAAATATATTATATATATAGCTATATAGTATATATATATATAATGGTTAGATTATATCAGTTTAGTTGATTGATGAGGATCAGCATATTACGCTTATCAGAATATAAAGACCAGCATAATACGCTCATCAGATTATAAAAAGTGCAGATTAAGAACTTGACGAATTTCTAAGAAGAAATGGATATTGGCAAGTGCAATAATAGTTTAGATTATGTGCACTGCAAGTTAGAATATTTAAGAGAGTATACTCTTGAAAGCCTTAGGTCTTCACTATAACTAGAATAGTTAGTTAAATAGTGGGATATTACACTAGGTTATTTTTAAGCTTATTGAGAAAAGTTTGTTTTCCCAAGCTCAAACGAAGTAGTTGACCCGTTTTAGCTTTCCAGAATGTTAAATTAAAATGCACATACAGAACGATCTTCGAATAAAGGAATATTTGAATATTAAACTTTAATTCAGCACGAAGCTTAACAGTGAAAATTGCTTCCGGCTCGAAGCCTTACAACGAATGATTTTTAATGAGAACCTATCAGTTCAAAAATAAAAGGCGAATGAATTTTCAAATACCCAAAAACCGCTCTCTACTCTTTGCATTTGGCAACCCCCAGGTTTCCAAGAAATAACCTCTTTTCTGACAACTCTTGACTATAATTTTTATATCCTCCCGGGGGGGGATGGCTTCTGGCCTCTATAGGGCAGAAGTCAGAACTTGACTACTTGGAATGAATATTTTGAAAAACAGCTGCAGAATATTTAATCTGATTCTTCCGATGAATCATACATCAGAATATTTTTTCTTGCAGCTTCTGCAGCTTTCCGCTTAGGCCGACTATTTTGGATATCTCTAACAGCTGGCGAAGATGAGCTTCCAGCATCCGTCGCAGACGTAGAAGGGGGTTCACCCCTCCAGGAATATTTAATGATGGATTTGCAGGAAGGACAGGGACTGTGTTTGACGATGAGGGTGTTGAACCACTATGGGTCAAAGAAAGCTCTAGGGGATACAAATATTTGACTGGATACAAGCTGACTTGTCCCCCAGGAGTCCTGACGTACACCGATCTGACTTTATTGTCGTCGCCGATTATAAGATCTACGACTATCCCCATCTGCCAGTAAGGACGTTCTTTCACTGGACTTTTGATAAGAACAACGTCATTCTTCTTGACTAGATTATTCCAGTTGACCTGGTAGAGATCTCTTCCAGTCTCTCTAAGACTGAGAAGGTACTCATTGTACCACCTGGTACGAAATTCTTCGAATTTTTCTGAAGAATATTTGAGTGACTTTACTAGCTCTTTCTGAGCCGAAGTTGAGTCCCAGGACTGATTATTTGACCCAGCTCCGGGTAACGCCATAGCGGTTTTTGACAAGGGTTTGATGAAATCGTTGGGAGTAAGAGGTAATATCTCATTTGAACTGGTGGTGTAGGTGAGCGGACGTGAATTTATAGCATCAGCAATATCTGACAATATCGTAATGAAGTCGAAATAATTCAACGAGGAACGTCCAATTGTTTTGAATAAACAATCCTTCACCACACGTATTAACCGTTCCCACTGGCTTCCTACCCATGGGCTATACAGAGGAATTCGCTTATGCGAAATCTGATTTTTCCTTAAAAACTCACTTCCATTTTCTGATACGAGGAAAGTTCCTAAGAAATCAGTTCCTTGATTGAAGGAGCGCGCGTTGTCGCTATAGACGCAGTCAGGCACTCCGAAACGATTAACAAATCGTTGAAACGATTGTATAAATGATTTAGATGACATGTCATCTATAAGGTCTAAATAGACCGCACGAATATTAAGACAGGTGTAAATGAGTATGAACATTTTTTGGGCTGAGCCAGAGCCTTTGACTTTGACCCACCAATGTTTGGTGTAGTCAACACCTACATGCTTAAAAGGCCTGAATAATTCCACCTGGTCTTTTGAATAATTGGTGAAGCGCGGGTACCGAAAAGCAAAACTATTGAACTTTTTGCAGATTATGCATTCTTGCAAAACATTTTTGATAGAGGTACGCGCTGATGTCACCCAGAAGCCTTGGAGCCGAATATTTGTAAGAGTGGCTTGTATGCCTAGATGCTTGCACTTATGATGAGCATCTCTAATGATTAACTTGGTGAGGTGGTGACTTTTTGAGAGCAAGATGGGATTAAGTACATCATAATTGTAATAATTGCATCTTGACAAACGACCTTTGCTCCTGATGAGATTATTTTCATCCAAGAACAAGTTCAGATTATTTACCAAGTCCGGAACTTGGCCTGTGAAAGAAGGATTATTTTTAATCTCTTCTAAAAATTGAAGCTCTTTCGAGAACGATTCTTTTTGCATTGTCTGTAGACAATACAGACGTGCCTTTAAATCATGATTAATTGTCACACCTCTTGACAAGGCTCCAAACTGGAATAATAAAGCTACTACTCGATATAGCTTGTGCAAGTTTGAATATTTGGACAACTCCACCACAGGAGGTTCATTGCCACCTTGAACAACAGCAAAAACAGGAGATGCTGTTTCCAGTTCAGCAGATGGCCAGTAAATACTATTTAAAGAGAGCCATTTTGGCCCTTTTGCCCATTCCAGTTCAGCTGATGGCCAGTAAATACTATTTAAAGAGAGCCATTTTGGCCCTTTTGCCCAGAAGGACATGTTCTTTTGGAACTCTTTGAATGAAATACCTCTGGTCAGAAGGTCCGCTGGATTATCTTCTGTTCTGACGTAGAGAAATTTAGGACTTAACGAATATTCCTCTTGAAGCGAAGAGCTCATGGCGCGAATATCTTGCACACGATTCCTCACGAATATTTGCTTAACTTTCGAGATCCTATTTTGGATCCAATGAAGAGTTATCTGTGAGTCGGAGAATATGTTCAATTCCTTGAACTTGACACCCGACAGTCCACTCAACATTTGTGGTAAGCACTTTAATGCTAAAAACACAGACAATAACTCCAAACAGGGAAGCGTTCTTCCTTTTGCAGGAGCGATTTTTCCCTTTGACCAAAGAAGATTTGGACCCTCTGCCGTAGACGAGACATACACTACGAAGCCATAAGCAACAGTGCTTGCATCGCAGAATATATGGATACTTAAATCAGAGTCACTTGACTCAAATGAAGATCTTCTAAAAGAGACCTCCTTCAGAGAGTTAAGGTCCTTGCTCAACTTCTCCCATGAATTTTTGATTTCGGGAGCGATTATATCGTCCCACCCCATGTCCACTTCCCAGGTTTTCTTCATAAGAAGACGTCCTCGAACGGTGACGGGGAGGTAAAGGCATAGGGGATCGAATACTTTTGAGATCTCCGACAGGAGCTGTCTCTTGGTAGAGACAATATTTAATGAAAAGTCACTAAGACTCAGACTATCTTGAACGGTATTATATAAATACCCTAAAACTACCCGTACAGCGGAGGCGTGACGGCCTAAGATAGATTCTCGCTTATCTGTGTGGTCATGTATGCAGCTTCTCAACTTCGGTCGTGATGAGTTGCAAGTTAACCTCCTCCTTCCTTGACCGTGGCCAAGTGTCGGGACTTATACGGGGCATGTTTTCTTGCAACACATATTCTGGAACAGTTAAATCGTTCATTTTTAGTTGCAATTGAAAAACTCAATCCGAACAGTCTTTAATTCGTCACCCATTAAAAGGAAAAAAACGAAATCAACAGAACCAACACCTCCTAGAAGTAAATCAATAACAGATTTACTGAAAGAATTTCTAACAGTCCAGGAGTGATGAAGAAACACACGCATTAGCAAAAGGTGCAGTGCAAATGATGGAAAACTATCACCAAGAAAAACGACTAGATCAATGATGATCCGTATCAGTGGTGGAAAGTTAAGCAAAATGTCTACCCACGCTTAAGTTAAATTTGCAAGGAAATACTTGGCCTCTCCGCCAACTTGTTCCATAGTGATTGAGAATTTTAGTAATCTGGCCTAATAACTATGTTGAAAAGAGAAAAACAAGGACTCATTCAACAGAAAGGCAGAAAAATTTAATGTTTTCTTCACGCACCACCCTTCCTATATTTGAATTTCAATACTGCTGCAAAAAACAATATAATCAATGATAAATCTCTTTCATTAAGAGTCAGAAGGTTTTGAGAAAGAGGTGTGGGCTTCGCTCCTGCAATGGTTGCTGCGTCTCCCCCCTTCCGCAAACCTGCTCCTGTAACAAATTTTATAATAGATTTGGCTAAAACTTGAAAATATATTCCGTAATATTTATATAAATTTGTCCCCAAGATATATATATATATAATATATATAATATATATATATATATATTATATATATAGATATATATATATATATATATTACCGTATATATAATATTATTATAATTATATAGATTATATATATATATATATATAATATATATATATATATCAGATACTATATATATATATATATATGTATATATATATATATATATATATAATATATAAGTATATATTATTAGTAATATATATATAATATATACTATATATAAATATATATTCATATATATATATATATCATATATATATATATATATATATATATATATATATATATATATATATATATAATATATGTTTATATATATATATATATATTATATAGCTATATATATACAATATATATAACTATATATATTATATATATATATATATATATATATATATATATATATATATATAATAATATATATATATATAAATATAATATACTATATATAATATATATATATATATATATAATTTATATATATAGTTATTTAATATATATATATATATATATATATATATAATATATATATATAATATATATTTATATATATATATAATAATATATTAAGCATCCACAATCCGCATCCTCATCGCGGATTGATATAAATCAAAAACATCAGCATCCACATCGCGCATCCGGCGCATTCGCGAAAAAAATGACATCTGACTTCATCACTAACTTAATATATATATATATATAATAATCAAAATAAGTTATAATATATATATATTTATATATATATTGTTCCATATATACTAAACGTATATACTCACTAGTATATATATATCAATCGGCCCCAATACGTACGAAAATTTCCATATAGGGAGGCCAATGTATCTCCCTATCTTTTAGCAGCGATATTAAATACTATATATATATATACTATATATATATTATATATATATATCATACATATATATATATCATATATATATTATTATTATATATATATTACTAGTATATTTAGTACTCGGTGATATATATATTAATATAATATTACCATATATATATATACCTAATATATATATATAAAATTAGTAGATCATATGCATGTAATTGTTGTAAAATGCAGTGTAGAAGGAAAGGCTATTACCAGACTTCTTATACTGACCATTGACCACAGGTCAACTTCAGAGGAGGGTTACACCTATTTCAAAAACAACCCTTTCCTTAGCTTGGTTTCCACTCATTCAGTAACTAACTTCTATACAGTAAGGTTTACTTACAAAAGAAAACCTCTCTGAAAACTGCGGGTTGACCAAGTACTTGCGAGCTCTACCGAATGCAGCGTCGAGGTATGGAGCGTTCTGCGCTGTTTTCTTGCACGAAGCCGGTGCGCTCTTGGAGAGGTGCCATGCTCTTTGAACGACCGGCGGCCACCTCATATAGGGCTAAAAAGCCAGCTAAGAGGCTGCATAGAAACCTATGCACGATATCGCTAACGGTGAAGATGCAAAGTTATCCTTAAAACGTAGACTAGCAGACGCTTCCGATGAAATCATAGTATGTTTATTTTCTGGTCCATCAGTGTAAATAGAACCGCACCATTGTTCTTTAAACATTGAAATAAATTTATGCACGTCTATGGAACTCAAGAAGTATTCAATAATATCTTCAGAGTTATCCGTAAGCATTTTCTTAAATGTGTAGTATTCCTCATACAGAATATAAAGGGCTGTATTTACGTGATTACTCAACATTTCACCCCTTACACTCTGTAATAACACCCTCTTGCGAATCTCAGACATATACTTCAGCTGTTGTATTCCTGTAATAAAGAATCCGTACCTTCAACTGTTGTATTCCTGTAATAAAGAAACCGTAGCGGGTGGGTTTAAATGTACACGAGTTATACGCTCTCCATACTCTTACCTCCATTCTGATTATGTTATGTTTCATTGAAAACTCGATAGTGAGTTGTTTAGGTTTCCTCTTCACACTCTGGCTGATAACTACTTTTGCTCCGATTAAACCTGAAGGCTTATTAATGCTGTGCGAAATGAATGTTTCGGCATGTAAACATACATTAAGTAGTTCTTCTGTATTCATAAATACCCTTTGGTTACTATAGTTTGCATGGACTATAGCGACGTGTAAATCACTGCATCGAGATTTCTTTTATGAAACATTGAAACTCCACAGTCCGTCAGATTTTCTCCCACTGTACAATGTCCTTGTATAGAATGAAACGGTTAGTCTGAGCATGTTGAACACTGAAATAGCCTAAGGTTCTTTGCACTGAAGTCGATAACACTTCTTCCCTGCGTTAAAGCTTTACAAGGGAAACTGAGGGATCATCAGAAATACTATATGCCTTATCCTAGGAAAGTATAAGAGCGGCTCATGGGTATAATTCTAGTCCTTTAGGAAAGCTTGAGGCTGCCAGATGCATTTCTTAACCAGGTGCGTCTCATGCGTCTGTTGGTAATCAGAATTTAAATCTTCTTAATGTTCTCCAACAAGTTAGGTGTGCTAATAGCAATTAGTATCTGCAACCCCACTCACTCGATTACCAATAGCGATGCACCTTTAGAGTTCTATTTTTTTTTGTAGGTAAACTGGTTCGGGGGATTTTACATCGATCCCTGCGATCCTTATATACTGAAGGTGAACTTTTATCAGAGATTGGAAGCGATCTACCTACCACCGCATGATCCATGTTTACCCTGAGAGTAAACCTTCTTGCTCATCTACGCTTTCAGCCAGCTGGAATATATCCTTAATGAAACACCTGTTAATTCAGCTGACAGCCTGTCTATACCCCGTACAAAATGCTACATCAACATCTTGCTTGTTTTAAAATACATCCAACATCACAACTTTAGTGAAGCATGCGAACAATCCACCTGTCATCCTGTGGCGTTCCTACAGCTATTAAGAATGTAGATAAGCATTTGCAGGCCGGCGAAATCTCAAGTAACACTACGATTTTACGGTTCGACTGATATGGGGGATCTATTAGTCAGCGAGCGACTCTACTCCCAGGGGCTGGAACATTAGTTGAAATCCTGCCGACTAGGCGGCCTCCACAGTTTGCATTGAAAGTAAGCACTAAAAGCGGAGCTACGAGTACTCCACCATCCCCAATTTTCAAATTGCTGGAGACCTATATTTATGTACGCAAAGTGAAACTCACGGCTAACAGACATCTTGAAATTGAAAAATCACTTCTTTCCTCAACCGCAAAGTACCCCTTGATACGGGTGGAGACAAAGATTTTTAACTTTACACCTGGTTTATCAAATATTAACATTCCCAACATTGTTAATGCGACTCTGCCCTTGAAAGTTGTAGTAGGCCTGCTTGAACATACAGCTGTAGTAGGCAAGTATAAAAAGCCTACCTTTAAATTCCAACATTTCAATTTAAAACGGATCAGTCTTCAAATCGATGGACATTCACACGGTAGGGATTACGAAACGTCTTATAGCAATATTCCCTATGAGTCGCTGTGCTCGCGACCATTCTACGACCTGATAGCTCAAAACCGCTTACGCTTATATAAATACCCTAAAACTCTTTCTTCATCACTTTGATGAGTTGCAAGTTTACCCTCCTCCTTGAATATTTCTTTGAGGTCTGGACAATTAGAGTTCCAGGAGCACAAGTTGAAGCCCCCCTCACTCATACGTGAGTTGGCCTTATCGAAAAATATCTTGACCAGTTCGCTTACCAATTGACACATTGATAGTAACCACAGTAGTACTGTAGATATACAATATAGCAGCTATTCCTGATAAGCCTCGAGAAACCCTCGTAAACAGCGCTCTGAAAACAGCACTCTATTTTTGACAGATACGAGTTACGGTGAGATCAGCAGGACATCATCATAGAGCGCGACCATCTAGCTCATTCTTTAAAGCGCGCTATGACTCACATAATCCGTGTATATGAGCGATGAGATTATAATTTTCTCGAGCTTACAGCGCTTTTTGTTCGCTAGTATCTCGAGTCTAAAGCGGCATACTGACAGACGCACTATATGAAAGTAGACAGCGTACAAAAGCTTCTACGAGAGTCATGAAAACGATGATGCAGCAGTAACGGAAGTGCGCGACGCGATGACGCTCGCGCGCGTGAGATTGACTGGGCGTCAGATAGAGGATATCTCTACACTCAATCGCAGTATGCCCACCTTCTAGATTAATAAAGAGCGAGAGAAGTGACTTTCTGTCTCTTCTACACTTTAATTCTGTGTGATCTGGAAGGAAGCTTTGAAATATCCGCAGAACTGTATGCATTTGTATTGTTGCTAGGAGCAGTGAATATTTGAAATAGTGGAACGCAATTAAATACCAGCCCGGATTACGTGCGTGATTAAGTAAGGACCTACAACCTATCTTCAGGCTGCAGTTAAAGACGGGACGAATTTTTGTCGTCACTTGAAGGGCCTGTATTTATTTAGATAGGTCCGTGGGGCATATCCATATAGAATTTATGTAATCTTTTTCGGATTGCACCTCCATACACGCTCTCGGCACCTCCACAATTACCTCTCTCTACTGGTATTCCTTGAATATATTCCCCATCAACTTGTCAGAGCAACCAGCCTTGGGAGCAGTCAATTTCTTTTTTTTGACTCGTTGCATCGCCATAGCGAGAGCAAGAGCGTGATGATTGAGGACACATTTACTGTAAGATGCTTCAGAATATCTTGTTCCACGTGGTAACTTCCGTCTCGGACACTCTATCCCTCGTGAATCTTCTTTGATGAATATTTCGTCAAATA
>JABUQX010094228.1:0-7500 GCA_015478945.1 Trachelipus rathkii
GTGGTGCAATTAAATCGTTGTGAATGCCAAAGGGACTAAGTCTTGGTGTGTTATGGTTCTAGATGAGGGTTTGTTGTTACTGTGTATGGATAGTAGTGAGACTTATGGTCTGGAATAAGCGGGTATAATTCTAAAGTTCAATGTGTTCAGATGGACAATCTAGAGGGCGTTTTAGGTGTGAGAATTATAAGAATGAGGGTGAATACGGATTAGAGAGTTGTGTGGTGTTGAAGAATGGAATAAATGAGAGAAATAAATGAAAGTGTGTTGAGATGGTTTGGTCATGTGGAAAGGATGAATGATAGTCGGTTGGTTAAGCGGGTGTATTGTGGCGAGTGTGTTTTTGAACCGACCGGCTGGGAGACCGAAGAAAAAAGTGGATTGAGTCAGTAAACAAATGTTTGAAGGATAGAAATGTGAGTTTGGTCGAGGCGAGAAGAAAGGTATAGCAGGAGTGAATGGGTATGGTTGTGGCCCACCTGGGCCAAGGGATGGAACCCTTACATTGACGATCTACCATAGTTGAGGGTACATTCCGGTCCCATGAAGCTCTAGGGTGGATTTTTTTACTGCGACGATTCTCATAATTAATGGTCAGACGGGGCTGTAAGTCTGGGTTTTCTTTTTGACTTTTGTCATATTCTTCTACTGCTTTTCTTTTCCGATGCATGCTACGCACCTTACTCCCAATTAGGGTTGGGAAAAAAACCGTTTTTTTCAAATCATGTTTTTTTCAGGAAAAAAACATGTTTTTTTCATGTTTTTTTCATGTTTTTTTCGTTTTTTTTCAGTTTTTTCGTTTTTTCATTAAATGTATTTTTTAAAAATTAAAATGTTGAAAGAAATATTTTTTCCTTTTTCAAATATGAGTCTGTTGCCTAGAAACTTAACGCCTAATCATGGGATTTATTAAATAGCAGAACTACCCTTTCTCTTATATTTATCAATTGTTTCGTACAATTTATAGTAGGTGTAGCCTGCAGGACTGCTTTTGTAGGACTTCTACTTACTAATTTAACTATGAATTTACTGTACATTATCATATTTATAATTACTTTTAAAATTAATGTATATTATTATTTATAATATAGAATTGACAAAACTCAAAAGTGACTTAAGGATGCAAATGAAATAATTAAAAAAATGATTGAAATTAAATATTATACCAAGATTTAAATGAAGAAGGATGAGTAAAATGGCGAACTTAAATTTTTAGCTTTGGAATTATCAACTTTTGGTTCACTAACTAGTCCCCACTCCCCAGACCCGTCACTACTGAGCACTGACTACTTTCAAGTTCATTATCACTGGGCTCATTCAGCGTATCAGCCACATTTAATTTGATATGACTGATTAGGTCTGAGATCTCAGATCATATGAAAGGATCGTGTTGAGAATGACAGGGTGATAGGAAGCAGGGGCAGTAACAGGACTTTAAGCTTAGCTGCCTTAGCTTAATCATCTCTCTCAGTTGGCAAATTTTCAGAATTTCCTAGTTCTAGATTATGAGCAATAAATACTAGTTTTGCAACGTCTACACAACAAAAGTTATATTTCATGCGAGGGCCTTTGCTACCTTTTATTTCCTTAAAAAGTACAGTCACACGACTTTTTGCATGTGGCATTTCTAAATTCTGATTAAATAATTATGATAAAATGTTACTGAAAGCTGAAACAGAGTAAGAAAACATTAATGAAGCCAAAACAAATATTATGAATCATCAAAATTCAGAGATATAAAGATAAAAAGATTAAGAAACCCATTAAAAAATTTTGGACACAAACTCAGGGCTTCCACCTTGTAGGGAAATTGGAACCAAAAATGTCCAAATTAGAGCAAATTTGCTAAACTTATAATAAAATTATTCAAACATGTAAATTCCCAACGCTAATGAAAAAAACGAAAAAAACAAATTTTTACTCGTTTTTTTCAGGCTGTGTTTTTTTCATGAAAAAACCCATTTTTTTCGGAAAAAAACGAGCTTGTTTTTTTCCTTTCCCAACCCTACTCCCAATCTTGGGAAATAAAAAGGAAGATGAAGAATGAAGAAGATATATATATAATATATATATACATATATAGTATATATATATTTATATATATATAATATATAATATATATATATATTATATATAGAATATATATATATATATATATATATATATATATATATATATATGTAACAGAGAACAAGGCAGCAAGGCATAAAAGTTGCACCGGATATTTACGTTATCGTATCTGAGCCTTATAGTTCTAAGGCCTGTTCTCCAAGTTGGGCATAAAATTAAAGAAATTTTTAATTTAAGTTGTTTCTGACTATTTAAAGTGTGATTTAATTTTAATTTATAAATTATAATCCGAAAAATAGAAAAGAGAAAAGTAAGAAAATTATATAAGGGTACCTTGAAGAAAAGTGAGAAATTATCTTCTCCTATTGCCTTCGTTCCAAGGCACCATTAGGCATTTCGACGAATCTCCAACGGCGGTCACTTATGCCACTGGAACTTCATTTCATGTTCTTTGGTGCTGGATGTCTATGTTCGACTTGTGTTGATTTAGAAGTTACTTTATGATGTTACACTATACTTTAGATTTAATTTAGATTCAAGAAGGCGTTAAATATAGAGAATAGACAGGAGGGATAGAAAGAAAAAGATGTGTTGGTTTTATTTTTTATTATTGCACTTATAATTACTTTAAATTTATTTTTATTTACAAGATTTTAAAGGTTACAGTTAAGGTAAACCATCAGGTTAGAATATTGGTTATATAAACTTAAAGTTTAGGTTACTTATAAGGTAGGTTTTATTTACAGATGAAGTATGGGCGGACGCTATGGAACGCACATACTTTCAGTTCTTAACGCTAATAAATTATTCAGTGTTCAGTGTTCTGTGATCCCTGGTTTCTGGTTCAAGGCTTTGCTTTGAGTGTAGTTTGTGTTTAAGTGTAGGAATTAAATTTTCAGACAAACATTCACACATATTTACAAAGTATTCAAAATATATAAATTGCACATAAACTTAACTTAAAATTAAATAGTTAGGATTTCTTTCAAAGTTCTTCTTTAAATAATAATAGTTTTGGGTTAGATTCTGGTTTGCTCACTGAGGTAGGAAAATATAGTGGATATCGTTCAAGTGCCCTTTCTTATATAAACTCAGTCATCTGCTAGAGCATAGCCTGCAGAACTATGTTACTGTTGGGATGAACTGATAAATGTTTTATATGAATATCACTGGAAAGGCACTATATTTTTCACTATGAACTTTTAGTATTGTTTTGGGGCTAGTAGTATGGATTCCAAAACCTCGTTATGGAGTCAAATTTAAGTCCAGAACTAAAATTGGCACAGTTTCACAGAAATCGGACCATTCGTGGAAAATTGGTCCGGGAATATAAACCCTAGAATTATAATATATATTAATATTATAATCTAGTTTAATTTTTCCAATTATACTTTAATATTTAAAAGATTAAATAACTAACCCTTGAATCACAATGAGGGGATTTATATTTTCCGTTATTCACTTGGGGGTAAGAAGAAGATGTCTTGGCACTAACTGTAACATAATTTTAAACATTTTTTAGCTTCACTTTTTTATAACTTTTAATCATTTTTACAATTATATTTTAGGCTAAAATTATGGAAATAGTATAGCACTCACCTCACGAGTGATGTTTAAGATCAATCATTCAGACAGCAGTCAATACAAATTGTGAAAACAAATACTAAGAGGTGTGTAAAATTAACTAATATCATCTGATAATCTGAGACTTTATATTTAAAAGAGAATTTAAGAACATTAAAGATAAATGTTGATGTTATTTAAGTTGATTAATAAATACAGTATAAATAATGATATAATATATGAATAATATATAATATAATATAAACAAAAATAATAACGTCCTGGTTTTAATTTAGAAAAATGGTTAGTTATACCCGCAAAAATAGGTATAACCATCAGTTGACTATTGTTTAAACCAGGGTGTAACAGGCCCCCTTACATCCTCCCCCACTAAGTCTAAACCCCCGCTTAATTTTCGACGAGGGATGTTAACAACCCAAGTCAGTGGGGTATATATATATATATTATTCCCAATTTATAGGTATAAAAGTATCGGTATCGGGTATCGGCAAAAATTTCAGTATCTGTATCGGCATTGAAAAAATTGTGAGTACTTGTATCGGTATCAGTATTGGACTAAAATTTTGTATCGTGCAACAATAATATATATATATATATATATATGGTTATTATATATATATAAATTATTGGTTTGTTAATACTGAAGAAAAGTAAGCAACATATATATATATATATATATATATATATATATATATATATATATATATATATATATATATATATATAATGAAAAGGGAACGGATGATGCAGAGTGTAGTAGGAAAGTTGTGAATGGCAGGAAGGTGGCTGGTGCAATTAAATCGTTGGTGGATGTAAAGGGACTAAGTCTTGAGTGTGCTTGGGTCTTACATGAGGGTATGTTGTTACCTGTGTTAATGTATGGTCTGGAATAAGAGGTATAGATCTAAAGTTCAGTGTGTTCAGATGGACAATCTTAGGGTGTGAAAAGAATTGATAAAATAAGGAATGAATGTATTAGAGAGTTGTGTCATGGGAAGAAAGTGGTAAATGGGAGAATAAATGAAAGTACATTCAGATGGTTTGGTCATATGGAAAGGATGAATGACAGTCGGTTGGTTAAGCTGATGTATAGTGGTGAGTGTGTTGGGAATCGACTGGCTTGGAGACTGAAGAAAAAGTGGATTGAGTCAGTAAGTGAATGTCTGAAGGAGAGAAATGTAAGTTTGGCAGAGGCGAGAAAAAAGGTGCATAATAAGAGTGAATGGCGGGGTTTTGTGAGGGGGTATGGTTGTGGCCCACCTGGGCCAGGGATGAACCCTCCAACTTGACGATATGCCATAGTGGGGTCCGTCGTTGTCCCGTGAAGCTCTAGGGAGGATTTTCTGACTGCGACGAGTTCTCACTCATAGGTATAGGGGGGTGGTAAGGCTGGGCTTTCTTTTCGATTTGTGTCATGTTCTTCTACTACTTCTCTTTTCCGATGCATGTCACGCACCTTACCCCCAGTCTTAGGGAAAAAAAAGGAAGATGATGATTACACTGGACGACAAAATTTGACTTTTTGTCTGTTAAATGAGTAAAAATTGGTGTTTCTTATGGAGTTTTGTGCGCTGATTCCGAATTTGCATACCATTTTGTTGTAACGGGTAGGGTGTTTTTGTAATACGAAATTAAAAATTTAATAGTTATAAAATTATAAGCTTTAGTTAATTTACTCACCTATATACTTCTGCAATTTAAAATGTAGATTTTGAAGATTTTCTACTGTAGTTTGCTTGAGGAACATCCCTTTTAAGTCCCCACAATAGCCTGCAAGCATATTTGGATTCCAATTTCCCTGATAATTGATAGTTGAAATATATCTTTTGTGGAATCGCTTCACCATGCCTATCACCTCCTATAGCTCCTAGATTGCAGTTAGGAAAAAGTCCAAGTGTGAATGAAGGAAATGTATTTTTAGGGACATGTTACATCCCATTACTTTATAATTTCGAATTTAATTTTAGCCTCACTGATCTCAGGGAATTTCTTATTTACGTATAGGAACCCTGGACCACTTTTATTCATCGCTTTTACAAAATTTTTCATTAACCCGAGTTTGATGTGCAAAGGAGGAAGATATACGAGTTCAGGTTTCACAAGTGGTGGAAAAATTACATTTTTATTTCCAGGTATTAGAATTCTTTTAGGCCATTGTTGACAAATGATTTTTGCGATCTCTGCTATCCCACTCGCGCATAGGAAACAACAAAATTTAGTATATCCTTGTTGGAGACCTAACAAAAGTGCTATAACTTTTAAATCGCCGCATATATTCAAAGAATGCTGTTCGTATCGTATTTTCAATAACAAAATTTTCATGTTGTCGTAGGTCTCATATGGGCTCCATAGGCAATAGGAGTCGAAGGTTTTACATTTCCATTATGAAAAGCACTGCTTTTAAACTGAATTTAGAAGAATCTATAAACAATCTCCATTCCCAGATCACCATGACAGTCTCCTCTCATTAATGAATCAACATCAGTACAATACACTAAATTGTTGTCTACTGAGAAAATCTTCTTCGCCTCGCCGATAAGAGGAAATTGTAATTCCCTTCTCAAGGAGATTCCAACCCTTAAATCTAGATGCCAATAGTTCTGCCCTTTGACAATGATAGATCGCGAACTAGATCATTGAGTTCATGCTGATTAATTCTATGAGGTTCTGTTGACATTCCATCATAATCAAGGTCTTCAAAGTCGTCATTTTCTGGACGTAATTTTAAATCTTCGTCGGAGTTTTCTGACAGGAGATTCACATTTTCAGGTGGTGCAGGGATAGGAAGCTCTTCGCTGTGAGGAACAGGCCTAATAGCCGACAAGGTAGGTTTGGATATTTAATGGTCTTCTTGGTCTTGATTGTTATTCCGGATACTTTTGTAATGCAAAAATAACAGTCCATTGCCTGATCCTTTGGTTCCTCCATACCATTGAATTGCAAATGGCATATGTCTGACTGTCCGTTAAGCCAACCACTATGTAATGTTACACCAGCAAATAAGAGGTGCCCAAGATTTATCTTGATCATCAAGCCTAATTTCAAAATAAAGTTTAATATCCTTTTTTTATTAAGGGAGTAATATTCCTCAATATTTAACTCTCAACGTTACCTCACCATAAATGTAACAAAATTCTGTTTGACTTCATTTTTGCTACCAATTTCGTGGCATTTTAATTAATGTATCTGATCTGTAAGTGAAATTAAACAATTTGAACGTATATATATATATATATATATAATCAGAGTTAAAGATAAAGTTTATATAAAGAGAGTTATATATATATATATATATATATATATATATATATATATATATATAAATATATATATTATAGTTTCTATATATATATTTATATATTTTTTTTTTTTTGAAAGTTAGTGTACAGGACCCACCCACGGCTCACAAAGGCCACATTGGGTTGAAAAAATCAACACCATGGGCGGGTCCTGGAGCATACATATTTCAAACGTCAAAAGAAGATTTGAATAGAGGAATGAATATTCAGTCAATTAAAAATAAACAAAAACTAAACAAAAGTACATCCTTGCATTATAAAAGTCCTAGTATTATAAAAACAAAATAAAAAGATTATGAAAGATTATTCACTTCTTGTAGAACAAGAAAATAGTTACTCTAAAGTGGGAAGATTAGGATAAGATATGAGATAATCTTTTTGGAAGGTGTTATGGATCGTAAAGTAGAAAAATGACTGGTGGCTATATTAGGGTTCAGTTTTAAACAATCAATGAAGATATGAAGTATATATATATATATATATATATATATGTTATTATATGTTATATATATATATATATATATATATATATATAGTATATATATAT
>JABUQX010094228.1:12500-37013 GCA_015478945.1 Trachelipus rathkii
TCTTATTTATTTAAAAATTTCTTGTATTACTATTATAGACAAATTTTTTAGTTGGAAATTTTGCCTATAATTAGTTACATTATTGAAGTAATTTATATGGTATTATTATTATTTTAAAAAGGTTGAATGAATACATTAAAAATTACTATACTATGGCAATATTTGAATATTGAAATTTATCCAAACCTTAGCATGTTTATGTTTGCAGGTCTTTATCAGCATTTACGAAGTGTCCTGAAATAATAGAGAAAGCCTTAGATACTTCAAAAGATCCTTTACTGGCTTCAAAACACAACTTGGGTCCCCTTCAGAGTAAAATGGTAATTTTAGATTCCGGATTATCTTTAGAACAAAAAAAGAAATTAGAAAATGTAACAAAACTTCTTAAAGCAAAATTGGCAAAGGATTTCAGGTAAACTACTTGAATACAGTTTTAATGAATTGAGATGCTTATATTACCTTAGTTTATTGCAACAATGATAAATGATAATATTTTTAAACTTTCTATTTTCAGTAATGATGTAACTCATGTTGTTGTTAATTGCGACGATGGAAGTAAAGTCTGCCAGAGAACTGTTAAATATATGATGGGTGTGGTATCTGGTAAATGGATATTGTCTGATAAATGTAAGCTTTATTATGGATAAATGTAATATTTTATCCTTTATAATTCTTGATAATGTAAATTAGTTAACTTAATATTTAAGAGACTATTTTTCGATAGGGTTAGATGCGTGTCTTACAGTGGGTGGTCCTGTTAATCCCTTAGACTTTGAAGTTGAAGGACCAAAAAGTAATCCAAGTTGTTTAGCGCCCAGCAAAGGAAGAATCAACTCTGCTAAGATGGTATGCAAATTGTGTTCCAGTACGGTAAAATCTTTGACTAAACCATAACCATTAGTGATTATAGGAAGTATTGATTGGTTAATGTAGTCCTTATTAATAATGAGAAATACATTTTCTTCACTTTGCATACTTGATTTATTCAGATGAGGAGGACCATTCAGCGATATCTAATATATAACATTTTTTACTTGTCATTTAACTTGATTCTTCATCAATATTATAAACAAATAAACATTACATGTATGTATAATAGCGTCAAACACACTCATCTGGTATCCGATAAAGATGATATACGGGTCGCTTTCTCGTTATACGATAATATAGTTCCTTTCTGATTAATTACTTACTTTAATTTTCATCTTTATAGATAAAATTATATTCAATAAATTTACTCAATCCATAAATACTATAATAAGAGGGCTCATGATCTATACTTCTGAAAAGAATATATATAAATTATTTGCACTAAATTGAAACAGAGCAACTACGACTGAATGTCATTTAATCAAATGTATCTTTCCTTCTGCGAGGAACAACTCTTCTTAAACCTCTTACCTGATAGGGATATCCTTCTTCATGGCTTAGTAATTTTCTCACTTGCATCGTAAGGTCAATTAATTTATTAATTTTTTTATTATTATTAAAGCCTGTAAGTGTTACACCTTTTTTGTAATAAAGACTTTAATTCATTGTGGCAGAATTATGACAATTTTATTGGATTATTATGACAATTATACAAGGGAATAGGAAGCTCTTCTAGAAGGAAGCACGAAAGGTTAAGAATGAGAATAAAGGGAACCTGCTTAGAATAATGAATAGGGATGGTGTTTTTGTAACTGATGAAATGGATGTGAGGGGAGTGTGAAAAGAACACTTCGAAAATCTGCATAATATTGGCAGTAATGAAGAGGTGATAGTGAATGTGTGTGGGTTTGATGGTGCAAGAAGGAAAAGGTATTTTGGGGATGAGGTTATTAGCAAGGAGGAGGAAATAGGTAGAGTGAGAAAGTTGAAGAATGGTAAATCTGCAGGTATAGATGAAATTACTGGTGAAATGATCAAGAACGGAGACGAGATGGTGATTGATTGGATTTGGAAGTTGTGTAATAAAGCGTTTATGGAGGGTATAGTCCCGAGGGATTGGAGGAGAGCAGTAATAGTACCCTTATATAAGGGTAAGGGAGATAAGGGGAACTGTAGAAATTATAGGGGAATTAGTTTATTGAGTATTGTAGGGAAGAAATATGCTGGTGTTTTGGTCAAAAGAGTGCGTCGAGTAACTGAAGGACTGATTGGTGAAGAACAAGGTGCGTTTAGGAGTGGTAGAGGATGTGTGGATCAGATCTTTACATTGAAACAAATGATTGAGAAAATGAGGGAGAAGAAGAATAAATTGTATTTAGGTTTTATGGATTTGCAACAGGCGTATGATAGGGTTAATAGGGAAGCTCTATGGCAGGTGTTAGTGATATATGGTGTTGGTGGTAGGCTTTTGAATGGAATCAAAAGTATGTATGACGATAGTGAGGCGTGTGTAAGAATAAATGGTGTCAAAAGTGATTGGTTTAGTATTAATAGCGTAGTGAGGTAAGGTGTTATGTCTCCTGGTTATTCAATTGTATATGGATGGGGTTATGAAAGAATTAGAGGTTGGGGTGGTAGGAAATGGTGTTAGAATGATGGAGAATGGAGATGAGTGGAGGGTGCCCTACCTATTATATGCGAATGATTTGGTTTTGTGTGGTGAATCTGAAGAGAGTTTGAGAGGATTGGTAGAGAGATTTGGCAGGGTGTGTAAAAGGAGGGGTTTGAAAGTAAACGTAGATAAGAGTAAGGTTATGGTTGTGAATGAGGACAATCCTCAGTGTGAATTTATGTTATGTGTCTGAGTTTAAATATTTAAGGTATGTGTTGGATGAGAAGGGAACGGATGATGCAGAGTGTAGTAAGAAAGTTGTGAATGGCAGGAAGGTTGCTGGTGCAATTAAATCGTTGGTGAATGGTGAATTCAAGTCTGGAGTGCGCATGGGTTTTACAAGAGGGTACATGTTGTTACCGTGTTTTTGTATAGTAGTGAAAGTGACTGGTGTGAAATAAGAAGTACAGATTCAAAGTTAAATGTTCAGATGGACAATCTTAGGGGCATGCTAGGTGTGAGAAGAATTTATAAAATGAGGAATGAACGTATTAGAGAGCTGTGTGGTGTGAAGAAAGGGGTAAATGAGAGAATAAATGAAAGAATGTTGAGATGGTTTGGTCATGTGGAAAGGATGAATAATAGTCGGTTGGTTAAGCGGATGTATAGTGGCGAGTGTGTTGGGAACCGACTGGCTGGGAGACCAAAAGAAAAAGTGGATTGAGTCAAAGGAATCTAGAATGTTCTAGCGAGAGAAATGTGAGTTTAAGAGTAAGTGAGAATAAAGGCATAATAGAGTGAATGGTGGGATTTTGTGATGGTATGGTTGTACCACCTTGGCCAAGGCATGAACCCTACATTGATGAGTTACCACCATAGTGAGGTCCGTTGCGGTCCCATGAAGCTCTGTGGGTGGATTTTCTGTCTGTGACGAGTTCTCACTCACTAATGGTACAGAGGCGGTAAGTGGCTTCTGACTTTTGGCATATTCTTCTACTGCTTTTCTTTTCCGATGCATGACACGCATCTTACCCCCCAGTCTTGGGGAAAAGAGGTAGATAAAGAAAGAAAGAAAGATATTGGATGAAAGAGGTTATTACTTTAATCGTTGCACAATTCGTCTTTCGTCTTCCATATTTTTGAAGTCAGAAGTCAGAGGAGCTCAGTTATGAAATTGAATGATTTAGTCCGGAGTGCAATCAAACATACAAGGGGTTGGAGTCGCAGAACTGATGGGTTTAAGGAAATACTGGGATCAAATTTGAGTCCAAATGTTTCATCTGATTTGGAACCAGAGTAAAATTATTTTTTCCATGATCGAAAGTTGTTGATTATTGGATTTTGTTTAGACACTCTGCTTTGTGTTTAATTTTATGGTTTATTTAGGTCTTTCCATTATTCTTAATAAATTCTTAACTAAAAATCTTTTTGTCCGTTAAATTTGGTCTTTTTGTAATAGTTTATATTTTAGGTTGTGGTTTTCAGTCTACTAGATTTTATGATCACATTCATTTTTAATATGCAATACTGCTGATGGAAAACCTTTCTCTAATGAATTGTATTTATTAATTAGTCTATTTGATTGTGAATCACATCCGTAGTATTGTCCCTTTTTTTAATTTTTTTTTATTTCATTTTGATAATGATTTTTATTTCGTATTTAGTCCGCTTGATTATTATAAATCACGTACTGCAGTTTTGTCCCGATTAATATAATTCTTAAACTTTTCATTTGATAATTTCTCAATACATTTTTCAGTTGGGGGTTTGGATTTTTTTGTATTTGCCATGGTCAAGCTTTTCGATATTATTTTCTCCAACAAAGTCAACACAATTATTATTTTACATCTACATACCATTTTGCTACAGTTGTATTTACTCTTAATAGTCATTAAAGGTTTTCCACGGTATGGAAAGCCACACTTAACAAATTAATTTTTAATAAATTAATAATTAATATAATATTTTATTTTTACAGCTACCTGGATTATTTAGTGGTTGTCACATATATTTTCACGGCTCTTTTGGTGGTGTTTT
The DNA here is from genome assembly GCA_015478945.1 of Trachelipus rathkii. NCBI lineage: Eukaryota > Metazoa > Arthropoda > Malacostraca > Isopoda > Trachelipodidae > Trachelipus > Trachelipus rathkii. The sequence continues at coordinate 17,020 of JABUQX010094228.1, forward strand.
GCCTTCCAAGAAAGAGTTAGAAAATCTTGTTAAAGCAGGTGGTTGTGTTCCATTGTATCGTGAACCTAACCCAGAATCTATTAGTGGAAACGATCAAACAGTTCCATATTACACCACGCCCGATGGACCTTTATCGAAATGTTCTCATTATTGCATTTTTGCAGAAGGTTTTCTCGAACCACAGATTAAGTATGATATGAACCATATTAAATCTCTTCCTCTTTCATGGATTTACGAATGCATTGACAGTTGGTTTTTGGTGCCTCCCAGGAAATAATATACTCCAATGAATAATTAATTAATGGAAACTTAAGATTTTATATTTTTGTTAATTTTATAAAAATACTAAATTTATCAAAGCTGTTATATTATACTTGGAATTATTTTTTTTGAATATAAAATTAATGTTAAACTTTTTATTTATAGCTTTCCTTTGTATGGTTATAGTACCTATATTTTAACTTTATCATTTTACGTGACAATTAAAATATGACAAGATTTTCAAAAGCATTTTATAGAAAATAAACGTGGAAATTATATTTTATCTGACACATCTTTAAAATATATAAGTAGAACTAGATTTTTTCTTCAGATGGTGGTGGAGATTTGGTTGAGAGTTTCAACAAGCCTTTGCAGTCTAAATTATGTTCAACAACCTCTTTTTAATCTTCCTTTGCACAACTACACTTTATACTGTCTAAAATTTGGAACATGGTAGTTTTATTTATTTTTTGTTAAGAACTGGTTTTCCAAATAAAACATTTAACCTATTTGGTTTGTTCAAGAAATTGAACTTTCAGAATTGACGGTTTTAATTTTGTAAAGTACACAGTACTTAGTGGAAGTGGAAAAAAATGTCCAAAAAATATCTTGGCAAATTTTTTCTTTTGAGGCATTATGTAAGTGTAAGATAAATTTTTTGCAAGACAAAATCAAATTTAACAATAGTAGTAATGATATTGTAAGATAGAGAGGCATACTTCAGCAAATAATTATACGGTTTTTAGAAGTACAAAAATATAACTTTTTGTTCTCTCGACCTAACACTTAAAGAATGAGGTCACTTTTACATAGAAAGAACTGTTGAAAAGTTGCTTGAGAATCAGCTGAAGTAGATTTTGAAATATACAGTTTCTCAAAATGATGCGTCTCATTTAAAAAACGAAAAAAGGTTAAAAAAGAAAATTCATTGAATAAAGGGGGACTTGACTTTACTTTTCAAATTTGTGAATCTAGAGACATTCGGAATTAATTTTTAAAATGTAGAGTGACGTATGTTCCAACCTATTAAAAATCCTGCCCTTTCTATGTTTGCGAAGAATAAGCGAGTTTTTGTCCCATCACAAATCAATTGTATCTAGTGTAGTAAATAAGTATTTTTTTTATGGTAGATACCTTTATATATTTATAAAGTCTCTTTTTAAATGTCGAGTATATTTCTCAGTACTAATTGGTCTTTCACTATATATTAAGTATTTATTAAATATAAGCCATATTTTGCGTTATAATTGAAAATGTTACAATCAAATGATGTAATTAAGTAAACGAGAGCTATATCAAGTTTAAAAATTTTACAGCAATATGAAGTTCTATATTTGATTTTCATAATTTCAAATCTTATTTTGACTTTTAGAATAGTAAGTCTTTGTAATTATATAATTAACGTTTTCACTAAAAAAAATATAATTAAAAATATGAATGTGCCCATTGGAGTTTATTTCTGAAAAGCTGGATTAAATATTTTAAACGTATTTTAAAAAATAAAAATAAAGTGCTATTTACAAATTTGTTAATAATACTCTTTACAGACCGATTTGTGAAGAGAGAGAGAGCACTTCAATTTTTGTAAAAGGATTGACTCATTTGTTAATACTAATTAGTTTACAAACTCTTAACTGAAATTCTGAGCCATCGAGATTCGTTAGATCCGACTTGGTGGTTTAAATTTTCACAGAAGATGAGGTTGATAGGGTAAGACTCGCTGCCTGGCTTGCCCTCTCAGCAGTATTCCAAGCAAACGTTATCTTGGAAGCGCAAACATAGCAAATTATGAAAAACGCAATAGACTTTGGGGGAATATACAAAGTTTAAAAGATTAAGTTATTAAACTTTCTATTTTACCGCTATTTATAAATGAATGAAGTTTAGAAAGTAGTCGGTGGGAGTGGAATAGATGAATTTGATCGTGGTACCATGTACAAACTCTGTATTAACTTTTTTAGAAATCAAAGCATTGTGTTAAGCTTTATCGTAGGCTCTTGATATGTCTAGCGCCATAGCAAAAGATTTAATGAAATGCCCTCTTTTTATTTTTATTCAGCACAGACAGGCTGATTATTCGTACGTTTCCAGCAGGAAGGGAAGGGAAGGTCGAAGTAGATAAACAAAGACGAAATAGTTTACCGTGGAAGATCGGAAGCGCAACTTTTGACAACCAAAGGAGGAATACCATCAGGACTGTACGCCTTAGTGTTAAGTTCAGACAGTGCAGAAATAACATCTTAAGAAGGAATTACAATGTTATTCATAGATGAGTTGGAAGGGGTGGAGAAGGAGGAATAGTACCGGAATTGTCTCATGTGGAATTAGTGACAAAGGTTTCAGCGAAGAGCTCAGCTTTAGCAGAAGGTAAAACGGAAGTTGTGGCGTCGGGAGATATTATAGAGGAGGGAAAAAGGAAGAAACAAAATTATGTCGATATTTGGAAAATGCCACAAATAACGAGAGGAAGAGAAACCAGAAAGATTATTGCATTTTTTACGGAGAAAAGAGCTTTTAGTTTCAAGGAGAATAAATTTTGCACGATTTCGGGATGAAATATATATATAGTTGTGTGGGTTTCTGGGTTCCGGGAATGCCAGATGATACATCATTCCCAATATATTACTCATTGCGATCCACTACCTCCAAAGCTCTACTGAGCAAAGAGCCATTTTTCTTAGCCATGCACTTGAAGAAGCTTTAGGAGTTGAAGACCTTCCAGTCACATTAATGAGAAATGGGTGCCTTCTTGTTCAAGCTGCTAACCGGAACCAAAGTTCTATTTTGTCATCCTTAACGTCTCCCGGAAACATTCCTCTTATTTAGACTCTTGATGAAATAAGAAACACATCTAAAGGCACTATTTATTCCTTTGAACAGGAAGACGAAGATACTTCTGTCATTTTAAGAAATCTCCAGCAGAAAAGATTTTCCGTCACATTTATCGATTTCCCCCTCTTCGGGACTCACCTGACACCCCAAATCATCGTTTACTGCTGCTGACCTTTAATACTCTTCATCCACCTACAAAGGTGAAAATAGGGTTCACAAGTTACAATGTTCGCACGTTTATCCCTCGATCCAGACGTTGCTTTAAATGTCAATGGTTTGGGCATCCCCGAAAATACTAGGGGACCGGATGACATATGCCCAGTCTGTGGAGAATTATTTCATATTCCCTGTGAAAAAACACCACACTAAAAACTGTGGAGGACCCTACAGTGCTGCTTCCTTAAAATGCCCGTCTTACCTGTTTGAACAGGAGGTTTTAGAGTTATGTACCATACAGAAATTGAGCCGGAAAGATGTCACACCAGCTCAATGAAAAATATCTTACAAGAGAAAGGCAATCTTATGCTACTATTGCAGCAGCCCCCATGCCTCCCCTTGTTAATCCACCGACGCAACTCCATTCCAGTTGAACTCCTCTCCCAAATTCCAGCGAAACTCAGGGAGTCACTGTAACCTGCCTACCTGTATTGCCCACACTACCGACTTCTCAAATAGTAAAAAAGCAGTCCTTGATCCAATCGCCCGTCCAAAATGCCATCAGCAATCCTATCCCGAGTACTAGTTTTCTACTAACCAACAGTGAAACTAAGTTCGTTCATCCAACACAAAACTTGGAAATCATTTCCTGCCAAGACACACTATCCCATACCTACCCGATAGGTTCTCCAAACTCACGCAAGAGAACTGTCTCACTGTCCCCCAATACGCCTCCCACTATTACTCAAATTCCTGAAAAAGACGTAACTAAACAAAGAAAAAAATAATCACCAAGCTAAAGATTATTCGCTGAAATACAAAACATCCGAATTTCTAAACCAAAACACACTAACCGTAGACGTCAAATATGCAACTCAGAAGAGACCTCGCTATAAGTCTATTCTTGAGACAAAAACAATGACATCAATAGATTGTACCCAAACAATCACAGCTATTGAACAACCCTCCAATCAACCCTCTGATAGTTTGCAAGATTACTCCAGCTCTTCTGAATCCTCCTCCTAACTCTTCTTTCGAAACTCCTATCTCAGGACTCCCTAAAGGATTCTATGCCTTAGCAAATGAAATGGATAATAGGTTCCATATAGAGATTGATGTGATGACCCACCTTCTTTCTAATGCTTCCTGCGCTTCCGAGAGAGGCGAATGGAAAATCGTTCAACGCAAACGCCCTAAGCGTTCTGGATTTGTTGGAGGCATGAAAGGGGACCCAGAGGTCTCCATTCTTAAATCAAGTTGTCCAATCTCTCAAAATCACTCGCACGATGACTTACTGGAAAATTTTTCAGTATCAGACTTTGTCAACCCAACGAATCCTATATCGGAAACCAATATGGCAACCCCAACACCTTTTCAAAAAGATGACATCTTTCTGGTGACACCTTCCTTCCCCGTTTCCATGGAAACAGCCCCATACCCCACACACATTTCTGAATCTGCTTGCTTGGTAGATACTGATATCGCTCCCATTCCTAAGCATGAGTATTTTGGTTGCTCTTCCAACGACCAACCAAATCCACACAATAAGATGGACTTGGCTGAACTCAATTTATCTCGCATTCATGGCGAAGTCCCTTCACCAAATACTACTGAAAACTCCTTTCCAAAATCGGTCGTAAAACCTAAATCTCTGTTGTATGACTATTCTTTAACCACCAGGATTTGCTGCCCCTCCTCGTCGAGACCCACGTTTCAGCCTTTCCTCTCCATTTGAATCCACCTCCAACACTACCCCTGGTTACATAGAAATAATTGTCTCAAAAAGACAAAAAGACCATCCTCATAACATTTAAAACAATATAGCATGGGCACCTTCCTTCAATGGAATTGTCGTGGCTACAACTCAAATTTTGAAGAACTTGTTCAACTAATAAACATATGTTTACAAGAGCTTCGACTATGTCATCGCGACTTCTTTCAACCGTCGAAATATAAATCGTGGTTAACCTTATAGAAGGAGGTTACAATGATAGAGGAGGTGCAGGAATACTCATTCATAAATCTGTCCCCTATTCTCCAGTTCCTTTTCAAACTAGTCATGTGGTAGCAGCACAAATTCATTTGTCCACCGGCCTTACTGTCTGCTCAATCTACTTGGCTCCGAGTAGTGAGTTTACTAAGGTCGACTCAGCTGATTTTTTTAAAGCAGCTCCCTAATCCGATTGTTATACTAGGAGACTTCAACCTCCGCCACACCTTATAGGGCGACTCTGTCACCTCGTCTAAGTCCAAGATCCTTGTAGATCTCTAACCCCCTTTTCCCTGGGATGCCTTAACACAGGACTCCCTACAAATAAACGTTTAGATACACACATTTCTTCTTGCATTGATATTTCCTTTTTCTCCCATTCCCATATTGATCTCTTTACCTGGTCCCGCTTTGATTATTTATACGGCAGTGACCATTACTCAATAGCTTTAAATGAGCTTGTACCGAGCCCAATCTTAAAATCTAACTCCAGCTGGCGTTATGACCGAGCGGAGTGGGCTCCTTTTTATCAGGCCACAATTATAACACTTTCTCCCTTCAACGAGCGGTTTCCGACAATTGATGACTCTTTCACTTCTTCCAGCAAGTTGTCATCAGCTGCGGAAGCTTGGATTCCAAAATCTTCCGCTGGCAGGCGGTCGGCAACCCTTTGGTGGTCCCAAGAGTGCGCACAAGTTAACAGAGAGAGAAGAAACTCTACAGGCAATACAAGAGGACCCGTACCACCCCAAACATGATTATTTTTAAAGCAGCTGCGGCGAGATCTCGGCGAATTTATCGCCAAACACGTAAACAATATTTTCGAACTTATATTTCGACTGTCAACTCCTCAACTCCCCTTCCTTTAGTGTGGAAAGTTGCACAGAAAATATCTCGTCGTTTCAACAACTCACCCACAGTCCTCCGCTATGGGCCTGATATAACAGACACGATCTCCGCTCCTGCTGCTGTTGCAGATGCATTAGGACCTTAGGTTACAGTTTTGCAAGTCACTGGAGCTCTTTCCGCTATCCTGAAGCCTTTCAAAAATTGAGAACTAACACTGCACTGCCAGACCTTTCAACAGCAAAAAGGGAAGATCATACCTATAACCGTCTTTTTACACTTGCAGAGTATCAAACTACACTGGCGAACAGCAAAGACGGTGCCCTTGGCCCAGACATGATTTCGTACATTATGCTCCGTCATATCCGCCCCTCGGTATCAGCATTTTTTGCTGGATCTGTATAACAGAATCTGGATTCAATCTTCTTTTCCATCTATTTGGAATACAGCCTTTGTAATTCCTATCCCCAACCCTGGGAAAGATCCGAAGTTGGCGGACAACCAAAGACCAATTTCACTCAACTATCATTCCTGTAAATTAATGGAGAAAATAGTTTCAGGCTGCTTTCTCCCTGTTCTGGATTAAAACTTCCAATTTGGTTTCTGCAAAATTCGTTCCACCTCGAATCCTATGTTAAAACTGGACCATGACATCCGGGAAGCCTCCTCAACTGGTGGGATGGTTCTTGGTGTCTTCTTTGACCTTGAAAAAGCCTATGACACAACTTGGAGAACTGGGGTTCTCCTTAAATTTCAAGCTCTCGGTTTTCGTGGACAACTTCATCTTTTCATTAAATTCCTTCTGTCAAATAGATCCATCCAGGTCCAGTGCTTTTCTATTCTGTCAAGCCACTTTACTCTGGATGAAGGCGTTCCGCAGGGTAGTGTTCTAAGTGTATTACTATTTGCTCTCTGATTTAATGACATCATTACTTCTATCCCAGCGAAGGTCAATTTTTCTCTCCATGTCGAAGACCTTGCTCTATATTGCTGGTGCCAGGCTGCCTTTTCTTGAACGGCAACTTCAACTAGCTATTGAGAATATTTCACAATGGGGTAGGTTCCATGGCTTCCAATTCTCACCCACCAAAACCTCAGCAATACTTTTTAAGAAAAAAGGGAATCGAAGAACATGCCACCTTCTTCCCGCGAACCTTACCTTATATGGTTCGCCCATTCCTGTAACTTCACAAAAATTTCCAGGGCTCATTCTAGATGACCACCCAACATACGCAACGCATATTAAACTCCTGAAAACGACTTGTCATCGAGTGCTTGACCTATTACGTTATCTCGCCTCAAAATCTTGGGGTGCTGATCGCGTCTCTTTTACGTCTCTATATCGCCCTAATCCGATCGAAGCTGGACTATGGCTGCGTAGTATATGACCAGGCCTCCCCAACTCTACTACACCTGTTATATCACATCTAAAACGAGGCGATCCGTATCTCCACTGGAGCCTTCCGATCGTCCCCCCGGTTGAGTCTTGAAGTTGAATCCAATGTGATGCCACTCTCTCTTAGAAGAGAATACATCATGTCCACAAGTTATCTTCGCTTTCAAACCCCAATACCGTCTGTTCTGACACCGATTCTGCGGGAGATACCTCAGAATCCTAATTACTGGTTATTTGCAAGATTTCATTAAATTCCTTCTGTCAAATAGATCCATCCTGGTTCGGTGCTCTACTATTCTGTCACGCCACTTTACTCTGGATGAAGGCGTTCGGCAGGGTAGTGTTTTAAGTGTATTACTTTTTGCTGCAGGATTTAATAGCATCGTTACTTCTATCCCAGCGAAGGTCAATTTTTCTCTTTTTCAACATCCCTTTGCAAAAAGTGGTTCCTTTCTCTTATGACGAAGAGTATACACCTTGGTTATTCCCTGATCCCACCATTTGCTTGGTCCTGACCTCTCTCTCCAAATCTAACCACCCTGATGCCTTGTTAAAGGCATCAATCCCATCTCATTCCGCAGTTCACGGTGAATTTACTCCGGCGTTTACTCGACGGCTCTAAAACAGGGGACAGTGTGAGTGCGTCTGCTATCTTTCCTGACCGCAACCTCTCCCATACTCTCCCCTTCATGCTTCAATTTTTACTGCAGAATTAAGGGTTAAAATGATTACCCTTTCTCGAATTCTATTCCTTAACCAAGACCATTCGCTTAAAACCCCTATTTCTAAAAACACAATGGTATCCGCCTTACAACAATTTCTTCGGCTGTTCCATTCCCGTAAGAAACAAATCATACTATGTTGGACCCCCTCTTATGTAGGGTTAACTGGCAATGGAATCGCCGATAGAGAGGCCAAAATGGCCGCCTCTTCTTTTCGGAGCTGTTCTAGTTACCTCTCGGATGCCATTTGGCGTATCAGCCTCCCATCAACTTATTACTATCCTGCTCTCCGACAAGGCTTTCGGTCTTATTGGCAAGAGTGCCGGACGAGCCGGGAGCGAAAATTAGAAATATAAAGCCGAGCATTGGTGAGTGATCTTTCTCCCACCGACGAAAGCGCTTACACGAGGTGATACTTGCTCGCCTCCTTATTGGCCACATCAATATCACTCACAGCCACTAAATGTCACGAGACCCTCCTCCCATCTGCAAATTTTGCCGTCGCCATATACACAGCAATCTGTTCACCATATCTTCATTGATTGTCCTCAACTGGACCCCATTCGCCATCGTTATTTTCCTATTTTATGGTCCATAACACCTTCTAAAAGGCTATTCCACATCTTATCTGAATTTTCCCACTTTACCAGTAACTCTATATTCTTGTGTCTTCAAAAAATGAATATTCTTTACAACATATAATTCTATTATGTAATATTAGGACTATTTATAATGTAAGAATATATTTTTATATTTTATTTAGCGTTTATTTATTTTTGACTGAATATTCATTTCGCCATTTAAATTTTCTTTGACATTTAAAATATGTATAAGCCAGGACAGTAGTACCTACCGGATATTGCACGTGTCCATATTTGGACCACCCTGACCTTTTTTGACCTTGACCTTTTTGGGCAACCTGAATTTTTTTACCTTGACTTTTTTTGGCCTTGACCTTTTTTGGCCTTGTAATTTTTTGGCAACCCTAATTTTTTGGCAACCCTAATTTTTTTGGCAACCCTATTTTTTTTTGGGGCAACCCTAATTTTTGTTGCGCCAAACGGTTGCGCAGCAACCGTTGTACGTGTCCCACCCTAATTTTTTGAGAACCCAAATTTTTTGAGAACCCAAATTTTTTGAGAACCCAAATTTTTTGAGAACCCAAATTTTTTTGAGAACCCTAATTTTTGGCCACCCTTTAGGGGCTTAGCCCTATTTTTTGATATTTCGGTCACATCTACACACACACACACACACACACACACACACACACACACACACACACACACACACACCCCTAGCCTCCACATAGCCTACACCCAGCCTACACTTAGCCTTCACCTAGCCTACACCTACACCTAGCCTCCACCCATCCTTCACCTAGCCTACACCTACACCTAGATTCCACCCAGCCTTCACCTAGCCTACACCTACACCTAGCCTCCACCCATCCTTCACCTGAGCCTACACCTACACTACCTCCACCCAGCCTTACGCTAGCCTACACCTACATACACCTAGACTCCACCCCTTCACCTAGCGTACACCTAAACCTCTAGCTCTACCACGTGCCCCTATAAACTTTGGATGGTCAACTTTTATGGCTCAATTTGATGACGTCATCTTTGTTGGCATCTTATATTGATGATTCAGGCTTTGATGCTCAATTTATTGATGGTTCCAACTTTGAATGGTTCCAATCACACGTAAGAAGTATCTAGGGATGTTCTATTAGTATTTTATGATATGAGTATTCTATGAGTGCAGGTGAGTGCCAAGTGAGTGGGCAAATGAGTGGCCAGAGTGAGTGCCATGAGTGCCACAATATGGCCAACTGAGTGCCACCACTAGTGCCAACTGAGTGCCACTTTTTTCAAGCTTTTCTTAGCCTCCCCTGAGCCCAGAATAGCCCCCTAAATGGGTATCTTACCGCTAGGCTATAAGGTGAGGAATCGATGGTGTATATTACAAGTTGTGGATGCCCTTTCCATGACTATAGAGTAGTCTTTTTTCTAACACTTTATAGCCTATATATATAATATATATATATATATATATTATATATATATATATATTTCTAGATATACATTCGCTACGAAATTTAGTATTCGTTTAAAGACATATATCTGTCTATATTTGAGATTACTTACACACAGACACACACACACAAACCGCTAGGCTACTTATACACCACATACACCCACCCCTTAGTCACTTACAGCTCTCCCACCACCTACACACACACACACATAGACACTTACACGCACCCATAGACCTACCAGTCGATTCCCAACACATAACACTATACATCTTATACGCACATTCACTATGACACTTATACTACACTATGACAACTTATAAGCACTAACACTCTCCATAGACACTTACACTAGCCATATACAACTTACACTCAACACCTCAACATACGACACTTACACTTACATTACATACAACATAATGACACTTATAAGCACTTACACTCAGGCATAGACACTTAACTAGCCCAAATACACTGAGATTCACTCTCAAAATGTGATTTCGCTGCCTAAATTTGAGATTCTATAAAAAATGTGATTTTGATACTCAAATTTGATTCCTTAGAATTGATTCCTTAAACTTTGATGAGATTGATACTTAATCATTTGAGGGTTTTTTCTAACCTTTCTACCCTACATCATAGAACAGAGCTAATATTGATGTCTTCCCCTAGGTTATAATTGGAACACCAGGGCGCAGCATGTGCCTCCGCGCAAAGACAGTCAACCCCGCCCCCGCCGTCCCCGACCGCCGCGTCCCCGCCCGCCGCGTGCGGCCGCAGGCGCCATATCCCCGTACCCGCCCGCCGCTGGCGCCCGCAGGCGCAATATTACCACGCGAATGAAAAATATATATACTAATGAGTCCTTCATTTTTATTTCATACTTAAACATATTTTAATTTAAAACAATTTTCGCGACCTAAAACTGTCATCTCATTACAGACCCTATTATTATTATTATTTAACATATATTTATTAACATTATTTTTTTCTTTTATTTTTTACTTAATACTTTTTTAATTTATATTTTTAAAAGGTGGTGTTTAAGCCCAAAATGCCAGACTTTCTTATACATGTGCATTTTAGTTTACTCCACTTGTACGTCAAGTTTTTAATTAAAAACATATACATTACATACTTAAAGCAGTAAATCAGTAAATCAAATAGAGGGTGTTACCTACACCCTAAGGGATTAGTAATGCTTTTGTTTCTGCTTTAAAACTGCTATTAACTCATGTTTTACTGCTTTAAACTCATATGTTTTACTGCTTTATAATATATTTATTAAAATTTTTACTTACCTTAATGCAGTAAATCAGTAAAATCAATAGAGGTTTGAAAGGTGATCAGGTCAAACATGCTTTGGTTGAATGCTTTTCGGTTTAAACTCATGTTTTTTACTGCTTAAACCTCATATGTTTTACTGCTTTAACTCATATATTTATTAACATTACATACCTTAAAGAGTAAATCGTAAATCAATAGAGATGCTACTGTCAACAAGGGGATTAGTATGCTTTTGTTTTTACTGTTTTACTTGGCTTTAAGCTTATGTTTTACTGCTTTAACTCATATGTTTACTGCTTAACTCATATATTTTATTAACATTACTAACCTTAAAGCAGTAAATCAGTAACAATAGAGGTGTTACATAGCAAACAAGGGGATTAGTATGCTTTTGTTTTCTGCTTTACTGCTTTTTAACTCATATGTTTTACCGCTTTAACTCATATGCTTTACTGCTTTTAACTCATATATTTATTAACATTGGTTTTTCTTTTTATATTTTTTATTTTGTTTTATACTTTTTATTTATTTTTAATATTATTATTATTATTTTTATTATTTATATTATTTTATTTTCATTATTAATTATTTTTATTATTATTATTTTTATTAATTATTATTTTTATTTTATTATACTTTGTGGTTAATTACTTTCTTAACACTTCTATTCATTATTTAACACACACACACACACACACACACCTACACCTACACACATACATAGACATACACATACACCTACACCTACACAGACACACACACACACACACACACACACACACACATTATCACACACAGCACACACACACACACACAGCACACACACACTTACACTCGCCCATAGACCCACCCTGCTTAAACATATCAAATGAGTTCTTTTGTATGAAAATAACGTATAATTTATTAAAACATTTTATGTTTTAATAAATACGGAGTATAGTTCTGCGCTGCGCCGATTGCAAGAGGTACTAAATTGATGATATTCAATAGGTTCGACATACCGTGTGTCATTATATTCTGCATTCAATATAACTAAAATTATTCAAGTTTTTCTTTAAAACTTCTAATAAATATCAATCCCATTATCTTTGAACCAAAGAATTTATTATTTAACTGTTAATACTTTTGTTTATAAATTTTAATAACTAATAAAGTTTAAAATAATTTTTAACTAAAAATTTTATGAAATTTTATAAACATATATTTTACGCACCTTTAAAGCAATAAATCAGTAAGATCAGCCCTTAGCACCCCTAGAATCCCTCTACAACCCAAGCTATGCCACGTTTTTGTTCTATTGACCTTAATGCTTTACATCATCTTTGTCATGTAATAAGTATAAAAAATAACAAAATAAGTTCTTCTTGGCTAACAACATGGATTTTATTAAAATCATTCTAAGATTTTAATTTAATTACAATTATTCACTTACTTTATATGATTGCTCCATGTTAACAAAAAATATTCAAAGTTTTTTTAAATATTCGGATTTTCTTTTATTATTATTAATTATTATCTATGTACATTTGACAAATCCCTCACGAGAAAACACAACAACCCGCACTCCTTAACAGATACGAAACTGACCTCTCTCTTGAATGTGTTGAAATAACTACTTTAGGCCTAAATTTAGGATAAGCCTTTTTGTACCCCGGGGCGATTTAGGCCTAATTCCAGGTCAAAATATTATTTTCAAACTGACCTTTTCTGTAAAATGTGGTGCAATAACACGTTTAGGCCTTAAAATTTAGGCCTAAATTTAGGATAAGCTTTTTTGTAAGTCCGGTCTAATTTAGGCCTAATACTAGGTCAAAATGTAATTCCCAGTATAAACAAGAATCATTGTTATTATTATTTTTTGTATAAATATATTTCCAACTGAAACATGCTGGATCGGTAAGATCCTTTAGCAGGTAAGAAGGAAATGTTTTCCCTTACTTGTGATTGGACGGAGTAATCCTTATCTCTATAATGACCTCGTATTGTTGATTGGTCGAGAATTAGTTTATCGCTTTTTGTTTGTATAAGGTATGGTAAAAACATGTTTTTTTCATTCCTGAGCCTTACCTGTGATGGATGAAAATTAACTTTGCTCTTTAAAACTTGTATTTGAGCCGGTGTGTGTTTATTATCTTTTAGGCCCAAACTCATTTTAAAATCATAGTCATTTTAGCTATTAACCGGTGCACAAGTTATCTGATTTGTATTAAAAGTGTTTTTACTAAGTGTATAAGTGTATATCATTTTATAATAAATACTTACATGAGGAATATTTTTAATTTCACTAGAATAGTAAATAATTAATTAACTAGATTATACGTAGATCACCGTGCAGCAAAACGCAGAGAGCGCCCGCAAGCGCGACCCGGTGCGGAACAACCGCATGAAACCCGCCGGCGTCATATTACTACGCGGTCGCGAAAAAATATTTTCTTTATGATATGCCGTTGTAACTTCATTACATCATTTTTGTATTTCAAATATTCCGTTTCCTATATTATGAGTCGTCCATTTTATTTCTTTTTTGAACATTTTTAATTCTTATATAGAAAATAACCATTTCACTGGTAAAGTTTCGTTGAAAAACATTTAGTTTTGAAAAGAACATTTTCTTTTGTTTTGTAGAAAAGCAGGTTGTTTTATTTATCCTAAAGTTATAATTCCTTAAGGGAAATAGAACAAATAGGCCGGGTGTGACGCTGTCCATGTTCCTCTTTGTGGTATTCCTTTAAGATCTTATTACTTTAAGGAATGTAAAACAAGTTTTATATGCCTTAAAGCTACATCTACATAGAGCGTAGAGTTAATGTATAGAAGTTATCCGATATCCTTCCTTTTTAAGGTATGTCTTTACGATTTTAATCTTCTCTGTGTATAAGTTATGAAAAAGTTGTTTATTCTAAAATATTATTACATAATTACAATCTCAGTTAAATATACATGCATGATAAACTTCCCCTCATTGTACAAACCGTAATTTCTCTTTATGGATTTCCAGTATTGGTATCATAACCATTATACTTCAAAATTACATCGAAGTATGTAAGTTTATACCTCTTCTATATCAGCTGTTGTATGCATTCGGCAACCATCGAGAATATCTCACAATGGTTTGGTAATAACGAAACACAGGATATACGAGGATTTAATAAACTACATGCGCATCGAACATATGTTATAAGGTTTACCGTAAATATACCCTTTGATACAGTCCACAATAATATTATAACATACTGAATGGGACGGTGTCCAAAGGATAATCATCCTCATAGGATGTATGCCCATACACTTTGAAAACAACGCTCCAATTTTCGCGACCGTAGTAATATTAACGCCGGCGTTTCATGGCGCCTGTTCCGCACCGGGGTCGCGCTTCGGGCGCTCTGTGCCGTTTTGCCCTTCACGGGGTCTACTATAAATCTAGTGAATAATTATTATCTATCTAGTGAAATTAATAACTGTATTCTCAATGTAAGTACATTTATTATAATATGATTTATCACTTATGTAAAAATAAACACTTTAATACAAATCTGATAACTTGTGCACCGCTTAACAGCTAAAAATGACTATGATGTTTTAAAATGAGTTTGGGCCTAAAAGATAGATAAAACACACCTGCTCAAAGACAAGTTTAAAGAACAAAGTTAGAATTTTCATCCAATCACAGGCAAGGCTCAGGATATGAAAAAACATGTTTTTTTGCATACCTTAAACCCAAAAAATGACGATAAAATAATTCTCGAACCAATCACATACGAGGTCATATAGAGATAAGGATTACTCCGTCAACTCAAGTAAGGAAAACATTCCTTCTTACCTGCTTAAGGATCTTACCGATCCAGCATTTTTAATTTTGAAATTATTTATAAAAAATAATAATAACAATGATTCTTGTCCTAATACTGGAATTACCTTTTGACCTGTATTAGGCTTAAAATCAGCCCGGAGTACAAAAAGGCTTATCCTAAATTTGGGCCTAAATTTGGCCTAACGTTGTTATTGCACCACATTTTACAGAAAAAGCTCAGTTTGAAATATATTTTGACCTGAAATTAGGCCTAAACGCGCCGGGGTACAAAAAGGCTTTCCTAAATTAGGCCTAAAGTGTTATTTCAACACATTTTACAGAAGAGAGGCCAGTTTCGTATCTGTAAGGAGTGCGGGTTGTTGTGTTTTTCTCGTGTTGGATTGTCAATGTACACTAGATAATGATATAATATAATAAAGAAAATCCGAATTAATTAAAAAATAATTGAAATATTTTTAGTTAACATGGAGCGAATAATATAAAGTAAGTGAATAATTTTTATTTTTTGAGTAAGATCTAGTATGTTTAATAAAATACATTTATGTTAGCAGAGAAGAACTTATTTTGTTATTTTTTACTTATTACATGTATCTAAAGATGATGTAAAGCAGTAAAGTTCAAATAGACAAAAACGTGGCATCGCTTCGGTGGTAAGAGGGACTGCTAGGGGCTTACCTTAACTGATTTACTTGATTTACTTGCTTTTAAGGTGCCGTAAAATATTGATTTTAATAAAATTTCATAAAAGATTTTAGTATAAAATTATTTTAAGCGTGATTGTTGATACAAAATTTATAAAAACAAAGAGCTCAAGCAGTTAATAATAAATTCTTTGTACAAAGATAATGATTGATTCATTTATAGAAGTTTTAAAAAGCTTTGAAATAATTTTAGTTATCATTGAATGAGTAATATAAATGTACGCTTATTTAATTTTTAAAACATAAAATGGTTTTAATAAATTTTTACGTTATGTTCATACAAAGAACTTATTATTATTATGTTTAAAAAGGGTGGGTCTATGGGCGAGTGTAAGTGTGTGTGTGTGTGTGTGTCTGTGTAGGTGTAGGTGTTGTGTTGTCTATGTGTGTGTGTGTGTGTAGGTGGTGTGTGTGTGTTGTGTGTGTGTGTGTGTTAAATAATATAACCAATAGGCATGAAGTAAATACACTAAGTATAATAAAATAAAATAATAATATAAAAATAATAATAATACAAAAATAATAACTGAATGAAAACAATTTTCATAACTAAAAACTAGTAAAATACATAAAAAACATAAATATCAGTATTTAGGAATTATAAAAATTATAACAGAAAAAATAATGTTAATAAAAAAATTAAAAATATTGAAGTTTTTTTTAAAGCAGAACAGTTAAAAGATTGAGCGTAAACAACATATAGTTAAAGCAAGTAAGCAGTAAAACATATGAGTTAAAGCAGCAAAGAAGTAAAACAAAAGCATACTAATCCCCTTGTTGCTTATGTAACACCTCTATTGATTTAACTGATTTACTGTTATATTACTATGTCAATGTTTAATAATATTGTTAGTTAAAGCAGTAAAACATATGAGTTAAAGCAGTAAAACATGAGTTAAAGCAGTAAAGCAGTAAAACAAAAGCATCCTAATCCCCTTGTTGCTATGTAACACTCTATTGAGTACTGAATTTACTTCTTTAAGGTCTGTATGTTATAACTATAATGAGTTAGCAGTACAAACATATGAGTTAAAGCACGTAAAAAATGAAGTTAAAGCAGTAAAGTCAGTAAACAAAAGCATAACTATGGCCCTTTGTTGATAGGTAAACCAATCTATTGAATTTTACTGAATTTCCTGTTTTAAGGTATGTAATTAATGTTAATAAATATATGTTAAAATCGCAGTACAACATATGAGTTAAAGCAGTAAAACAGTGAGTTAAAGAGGTAAAGCAGTAAAACAAAGCACTACTAATCCCTTGTGTGTTAGGTAACACCTCTATTGAATTACCTGATTTACTGCTTTAAAGGTATGTAATGTATATGTTTTAATAAAATTTTCGTACCAATGTAGTAAAATAAAATGATTATCTATCAGACACTCTTGGCTTTTTCTCTTACATACAATTTTTTTTAAAAATTTATAAAATAAAAAGTATTAAGTAAAATAATAAGAAAATAATGTGTAATAATCATATGTGTTAAATAATCAATAATAATATTAAGGCTCTGTAATAGTTACAGTTTTAGGGTTGCGAAAATGTTTTTAATAAAAATGTTTAAGTAATGCAATAACAAATGAATTAAGCGTGAGTAGTAATAGACCATTGTATACTTTTATCGATTTCGCGTGGGAATATTGCGCCTGCGGGCGCACGCGGCGGGCGGGTACGCGGGGATATGGCGCCTGAGGGCGCACGCGGCGGGCGGGGACGCGGCGGGTCCACCTGCGGGTGCGAGGTTGACTGTCTTTGCGCAAGAGGGCGCATGCTGCTGCCCATGGTGTTCCAATTTATAACCTAGGGGAAACATCAATATTAGCTCTGTTCTATGAGTGGGTAGAAAAGGTTAGAAAAATCTCAATGCTGCGGCAATCAAATCAATCAAAGTTGAGGCAGTCAAAATTTGAGGCATCAAAATATCGAGTGTGTAGAGTGTAAGTGTAAGTGTATCTGTGTGTGTGTGTGAGCGTAGTGTATATGGGCTAGTGTAAGTGTCTATGGGCTAGTGTAAGTGCTTATAAGTGTCATAGTGTGTATGTATGTAAGTGTAAGTGTCTATGGTGAGTGTGAGTGTCAGTGTATATGGGCTAGTGTAAGTGTCTTATGGAGAAGTGTAAGTGCTTATAAGTGTCATAGTGGTTAATAAGGTGTCAATAGTGAGTGTAAGTGTCTATGGGAAGGTGTATGTGTGTATAAGTGACATAGTGTGTTTAAGTGCCATAGTGTAAGTGTCTATGTGTGTTTGTGTAGGTGTAGGGGCGAGTGTAAGTGCTAGGGTGGGTGTAATGTGTGTATAAGTAGCCTAGCGGTTGTGTGTGTGTGTGTCTGTGTGTGTAAGTAAATATAATATATAATATAGTGATATAGTGTTAGAAAAAGACTAACCCATAGTAAGCAAGCATCCTAGCAACTTGTAATATACACCAATCGATTCCCTGTACCTTATAACCTAGGGTAGATACCCATATTAGGGCTTATTCGGGCCTCAGGGGAGGCTAAGAAAAAAAGCTTGAAAAAAGTTGGGCCACTCAGTTAGCAACTATGTGGCAACTCAGTGGTACTAATGTGCACTCACTTGGCACTCATTGGTGGCAGTCACTTGGCACTCATTGGCACTCATTGGCACTCACTTGGCACTCACCTGGCACTCATAGAATACTCATAGAATACTAATTAGAACATCCCTAGATACTTCTTACGGTGATTGGGAACCATCAACGTTGAACCATCAATAAATCTGAGTCATCAAGCTAAACCATCAAAAAGATGAACCACTAAAGATGACGTCATCAAAGTTGAGCATAAAAGTTAGCCACATCCAAAGTTGTAGGGGCACGTGTAAGCTAGGTATAGGTGTACGCTAGTGAAGGCTGGCTGGAGGCTTGGTGTAGGTGTAGGTGTAGGCTAGGTGAATGGCCTGGGTGGAGGCTAGGTGTAGGTGTAGGGGTAGGCTAGGTGAAGGCTGGTGGAGGCTAGGTGTAGGGTGTAGGCTAGGTGAAGGCTGGGGCGGAATCTAGGTGTAGGTGTAGGTTACGGTGAAGGATGGGTGGAGGCTAGGTGTAGGTGTAGGCTAGGTGAAGGATGGGTGGAGGCTAGGTGTAGGTGTAGGCTAGGTGAAGGCTGGGTGGAGGCTAGGTGTAGGTGTAGGCTAGGTGAAGGCTAGGTGGAGGCTAGGTGTAGGTCTAGGTGTGTGTGTAGGTGTGTGTGGTGTGTGTGTGTAGTTGGTGTGTTGTGTTGTGTGCTGTGTGTAGATGTGGACCGAAATATCAAAACCAAATAGGGCTAAGCCCCTAAGGGTGGCCAAAAATTAGGGTTCTCAAAAAAATTTGGCTTCTCAAAAAATTTGGGTTCTCAAAAAATTTGGGTTCTCAAAAAAATTGGGTTCTCAAAAAATTAGGGTAGGACACGTACAACGGTTGCTGCGCAACCGTTTGGCGCAACCCTTCTTCCGAAGGTTGCAAAAATTAGGGTTTGCCAAAAAATTAAGGGTTGCCAAAAATAGGGTTGCCAAAAAAATTAGGGTTGCCAAAAAATTACAAGGCCAAAAAAGGTCAAGGCCAAAAAAAGTCAAGGTAAAAAAATTCAGGTTGCCCAAAAAGGTCAAGGTCAAAAAAGGTCAGGGTGGTCCAAATATGGACACGTGCAATATCCGGTAGGTACTACTCAGGACCCATCCATGAAGTTGATTGATCAACCCAGTGTGGCCGCTTCTTTGTGGGCCGTGGTGGGTCCTGTACATTGACACAAAAAAGAATATATAATATATATTATATATATATATAATAATATATATATATATATATATATATATATATTATATATATATATATATATATATATTATATAAATATATATATCGTTATCTATATAAATATATTATATATATATATATATATATATATATATATATATATATATATTATAATATATATATATTATATATATATATAT
>JABUQX010094229.1:0-42500 GCA_015478945.1 Trachelipus rathkii
CATCATCATCATCATCATCATCATCATCATCATCATCATCATCATCATCATCATCATCATCATCATCATCATCATCATCATCATCATCTTCTTTCCTCCCTACCCCCAGATTGGGGGTGAGGTGTGTACATACACCGGAACTGAAAAGTAGTAGAAGA
The DNA here is from genome assembly GCA_015478945.1 of Trachelipus rathkii. Taxonomy (NCBI): domain Eukaryota; kingdom Metazoa; phylum Arthropoda; class Malacostraca; order Isopoda; family Trachelipodidae; genus Trachelipus; species Trachelipus rathkii. Next base: position 159 of record JABUQX010094229.1, read on the forward strand.
ACATGATGCAAGTCAGAAAGAAAGTCTCTTCCCTTTTATCATCCTCTTTATACTCTAGTAAGAACTCGCTGCAGTCAGAAAAACCACCCCAGAGGTTTCACGAGACTGTGACGGACCTTCACTGTGGTATCTCGTCAATGTGTGGTTCATCCCTGGGCAAAGCCAACAACCATATCCTCTCACAAACCCCACCATTCACCTCTGTTATGGCACCTTTATTCTAGCCTATGCCAGACTCACATTCCTTCTTTCACTCATTCCTCACTACCTCAATCCACTTTTTCTTCGTCTTCCAGCCGGTCGATTCCAAGCACATTCACCACTCATACATCCGCTTAACCAACCCCTATCATCCATACCTTATATATGACCAAACCATCTCAATGTCCTCTCGTTTATTCTCTCCCTTACACCTTTCTTTCACACCACACAACTCCCTATTGCGTCATTCCTCATTTTCTCAATTCTTCACACCTAACACGTTCCTTAAGATATATATATATAATATATATATAGAAGAGAAGAAGAAGAGTTATGAGCAGTTAGCAAAGAAGTTGCTATATATATATATATATATATATATATATATATAGTATATATATATATATATATATATATATACTTCGCAGGAGGGAAGGGGTTTTGATTCTTGTTACAGTTTTATGCTCTTGGTGTACAACCTTTGAAATGACGTTGTGATAAGAACCAATTCTATGGGAACTTTGTGCATTCCTCCAGCCCCAGCTTTAGTATGCACTTGTCACATATGTAATATTTTTGTCTTATTCCTCTTATTTTCGAATTAATTGTACATATCTTTCAATCTTCATCCTACACCACAGTTTTTGTCTATAGTGGTAGCTGGCTTCCAACCCACAATTTGTATCTTAGTGCTCTATTGATCTCTGATATGCTGTGTGAGAGCATCCTACCTACCTAGCAGGTATGTTGTGATGATATGATATATATATATATATATATAGATATATATATATATATATAGAGTATATATGATATATATAGATATATATATATATATATATATATATATATATAAAAATTTTTTTCCTCTCTAAAACCTCTGTTTATTCAAATTATAAAGAAAGGCTGCCATGTTCAAAATCGTCCATTTTCAAAACATGGTGAAACCCCAATACAAGAACAATAGAATTGGAAAGAAAACAAAATCTAAGAAGCCTCTACACAGAAGAGTTCAAATAAAATATTGGAATCAAATCTGAAATTTAAAATGAATTTAGCAGCTCTGAAAAAGCAGCGTAAAAATGAAACCACGAAGGAGGATGTTCTTAAATACTGTACTAAGAATCTACCCCTTATTTCTCTGGAACTGTTCAAGTCTCAAATTCTTCAAAAACAACATTATAGTGAATATTGCAAGAGCATTAGTCTGTCTATATATTTAAAAAGTCCAAGAGCATATAGATTTCTTCGAAAAGTCCTTAAATTACCAAGCATTGATACACTAAAGCGATATCTGGATAGAATATCTATAGGACCAGGCTTCAGTAAACAATTGCTGCAAAACCTTTCCAATACCATATCAAATTTGAAAGAAGTTGATAGAATAGTTGTACTTATGATGGATGAAATGAATTTGAAGAGAAACTTACAATTTAATTTGAAACGTCAGCTCATTTGGGGACTTGAAGACTTTGGAGAAGGAAAAAGAAGTCCACAACCAGCATCTTCAGCACTTTGTTTCATGGTGAGAAGCATCACAGGAAACTGGAGACAATTGGTTGGATATGTTTTCAGTTGCGGCGCCATTAAGGTTAATATGATGAAATATTTACTTTTTAAATGTATTTCTGAACTAATTAACGTTGGATTGCATGTTGTCTGTATAACCACAGACCAAGCCAGTAATTTCTCTCTCTTGTTTAAACAACTTGGAGTGAGTAAGAATCAGCCATATTTCAACTTTAAAAAGGAAAAGATTGTAGTCATTCCAGATGTTCCACATTTACTTAAGAGCACAAGGAATGCTATTTATAATAACTTTGTTAAAATTCCTGAAGGGATTGCTCAGTGGAAGTATATTCAAGAAGCGTATAAAACTAAAGTAAGAAGTAATTTTCCATACATTCCTAAAATAACTAAAGCTCACATATACTTGCCCCCATTTGGTGGTAAAATGAAAGTTAAATATGCTTCACAAGTTTTAAGCCGATCTTTAAATGTAGCTTTAACTTTGATGCGGTTAGAACAGAAGGTTGACGATAGCAGCAAAGCTACTGCAGAGTTTTGCTTGAAGGTAAATAATTTGTTCGACATTTTAAATTCATCACCTTCACAGAGAAATAGATCACCATTTCATGAAGAACTTCGTATAAACAGTGTTGGATGGAATTATCTTACGGATATGATTTGTTGGGTAGAAGAATGGAAAATTTTCAGAGACGCAGAAGGGCAACGTGAAGTAACAGCACGTTTTAAATTTAAAGACGGATGGATTCAGGCAATTAATGGTGTCAAAATGCTTCTTCAAGACTTAAATACAAACTATGATTTAAATTGTGTGTATACCCGACGATTATGTCAAGATCCAATTGAAAACTGTTTTGGTAATATAAGAGGTGCCTGTGGACTTAATGATAATCCAACGTGTGCTATGTTTGAAGCCGTGTTTCAGAGAGCAGCAATTTCATCACTCTTAAATGCTTCAAAATTTAAAAACTGTGAAAGTGACGAAACTTATAACATCTTGTTGCAAGGGCAGTTTTCAAGTGAGTGTATTACAAAAGACTCGGAAGTTAACGTAGTAAGCAACCTCCAGGAAATTAATTTTGCAAAATTAGTCTTATTTCCTTCCTTGAGTGATACAAACAACGATGAACTATGTGGAATGAGATATGTGTGTGGAGTACTTGCTAATAAAGTAATAAAATTTCATAGAAGTCGTCATTGCTCAAAATGTAATCTGACGTCTTTACTTAACACCGAAGACATGAATAATAAATTCATGATCCTAAAACAGTTTCAGCATTTAGGATCTCATGAGGGACTTACAAATTGTAGTGATAACTTTTTTGTTTATTTTATTGGTTGTGAAAAAATATTTTGCAGGGAATTCGTTAACATATATTGTAAAGAAAACATTATAAACATTATTGCAAATAAGATTATGTGTGAAATGAAATATACATTTTGTTCTCCTGAAGTAGAGTTTTTTACTGTTAAAAAATATGTAACTCTTCGAATATATTATATTCTCAAATTTTACAATAATTCTAAACAGTCTAAAAATCAACAATCCTATAGTAAACTGAAAAAATTTAAAAATATGTAACATATTCTCAATGCTTTATTGTTTTTGTCAGGTGTTTTATAAATATTTAGCATTTTATAATTCTATACTTTAAATTTAAAATATATAGTATATAATCTTATATAATAAATTCTATATTTTAAAAGAATTGGGCCTGATTTTTTTTTTTTTTTTTACATTAACCAAAAGGCAAATAGTATTTTTGAAACTATAAATCCGCTCTTGAAAGAGTTTGGGCATTAAACGGGTATATTGTAGCTTTTGAAGCATAGAGAAGCACACTTTTAAAAGTTATACCTCCAATTTTTATTAATTTATTAAACTTTGTAGTTATGTGATTCTGAAGTTTCCATTATATGGTAAAGGCCTATGCCATAATATATTTGCATGCCATTAAAAATTTATTTGTACCCTAATTGTCTTAGAATTCTTTCATCTATTTATTCTTCATTTTTCATTTAGTTATTGAATGTCCAAATAAACTGTAAGCCTTTACGGATTTTTGAGTAGATATCCTTTAATATATATATATATATAAGGTTGGCTCGTAAGTCGTAAAGTTAGAGAGAGAGAGCACAGTATATATATATATATATATATATATATATATATATATATATAGTATATATATATATAAATAGTTATGTTAGATGATTATAGCTGGAGTAAGTGTCTGAGCTTAAATATTTAGGTAAGTGTGTGTTGGACGAGAAGGGAACGGATGATGCAGTGTAGTAGGGAAGTTAGGAATGGCAGGAAGGTGGCTGGTGCAATTAAATCACTGGTGGATGAATGGGACCAAGTCTTGAGTGCGCTAGAGTCTTACATGAGGGTATGTTGTTACCTGTGTTATTGTGTGGTAGTGAGACTATGGTCTGGAATAAGAAGTATAGATCTAAAGTTCAATGTGTTCAGATGGACAATCTTAGGGGCATGCTGGGTGTGAAAAGAATTAATAAAATGAGGAATGAACGTATTAGAGAGTGGTGTGGTGTGAAGAAAGGGGCAAAATGAGAGAATAAATGAAAGTACTGTTGGAGATGGCTGGTCATGGAAAGGACATTTGAATGAAAGTCGGTTGGTTAAGCGGATGTATAGTGGAGAGTGTGTTGGGAACCGACCGGCTGGGAGACCGAAGAGAAAGTGGATTGAGTCGGTGAACGAATGTCTGAAGGAGAGAAATGTGAGTTTGGCAGAGGCGAGAATAAAGGTGCATGATAGGAGAGAATGGCGGGGTTTTGTATGGGGGCATGGTTGTGGCCCACCTGGGCCAGGGGATGAACCCTTACATTGACGATTTACCATAGTGAGGGTCCGTCGCGGTCCCATGATGCTCTAGGGTGGATTTTCTGTCTGTGACGAGCTCTCACTAATTAATGTACAGAGGGGGCGGTAAGGCTGGGCTTTCGACGTTTAGTCATGTTCTCCTACTGGTTTTCTTTTCCGATGCTTGTACAGCACCTACCCCCAATCTTGGGGCAAAGAGGAAGGTGAAAGAAAAGATATATATATATATATACAGTTATATATATATATTAGCAGTTATATATTATTATATTATTATATATATATATATATATATATTATATATATATATATATATATATATATATATATATATATATAGGTATATATATATATATATATATATATACATATATATATATATATTATATATATATATATATATATATATATATATATATATATATATATATATATATATATATATATATATATATATATATATATATATATATATATAAAGAGCTGTAATGTTTATTGGTCTAGTAGAGTGTAATTTGTCAGATTGGAGTTGAGGACTTCATTTTTATATCACATAATACACTAATTCTAAAGAATCAAAGTTAAGATTTTTGCAGTAATAGTATGAACATTTTCTTGTGCTATCAAAGATACATTAAACAAATTATTTGATTTCTGTGATTTTGCTAGAAAGGAGTTTCAGAAACTTTAACAAAATATCTCTGTGGTAGAACAAAATGTTAGGTAGCATCCAGCGAATTAAAGCAACAAGTCATGTATAGAATATTTGAAAATGGAACTGTCAAGCGGTGGTATTTTGATCTATATCTTGCAACTGAAAGGAAGGGTTTGAGTGAAATCATGGTTCCAACATCCTAAAGTGTATGATTGTAAACTTAAAAACGGAAGGCCAAATATATGTAAATCATTATTTCTTAAAAAACTTGGCCAAATAGAATTTTAAAATCCTTACTTTACTTTGAAATTTAAATAAACAAACGAATATTAAAAATATAACCAAAATCATGAAATGATTGCGAATATAAAAACTTTTAAAGGTTTATTATGTCACTTGACAAAACTAAACATTAACAAGTATTTCTTAATGCTAATCTGTAAGATAGTTATAAAACAAAATAAAAAAATACTTCGACAGCATTTAAAAGACCAATTTTAACAAACTTCATATAAAACCAATAATTGGGAAATTTATTTTATCAAAATTGTTGAATTTGTCAATCTTCCCAAACTTTCATAATAAGTTTCATCATAATTTGTTTGATTCTGAAATAGGAAAAAAAAAACATCGCCAGCACCTGTTAGTTATCTGCAGACAACATAATAATGTATGCTACAGGATTTTTACTGATTTCATTTAGTGTTCGCTTATTGAAACTATATATTAAAAGGCTTAGTAAGATGACGTAGCAGTGAGGACAGTTCGCGGTGTGAAATCATGTAGGATGGATGATGCAGACAGTAGTAAGATAGTTGTGAATGGTAGGAAGAAGGTTGATTCAAATAAATCCATGGTGGGTACAAAGGGACTAAGTATTGGATGGGCTAGGGTTTTGCATGCATGCGGGTATTTTGTTAAAAGTGTTAATGTATAGTAGTGAAACAAGAAGTATAGATCTTGGGTACAATCTGTTCAGATGAACAATTTTGGGGGGATGTTATATATGAGAAAAATTAATTAAATGATGAACGAATGTGTTAGGGAGTTATGTGGTGTGGAGAAAGGCGTAAATGAGAGAATAATCAAAGGTGTATTAAGATGGTTTGGTCATATGGAAAGGATGAATGATAGTCGGTTGGTTAAACGGATGTATAGTGGTGAGCGTTCTGGAAATCGACTGACTGGGAGATCGAAGAAAAACTGGATTGAGTCTGTAAAGGAATGTCTGAAATAATTAATGTGAGTCTGGCAGAGGCGAGAAGAAAAGAGTGAATGACGGGGTTTTATGAGGGAGTATGCTTGTGGGCCTGGTCCATGGGATGAACCCTAGGATGACGAGATACCACATTGAGGGTCCGTCACGGTCTTATGAAGCCCCAGAGTTGATTTTATTTTGAATGTGACAAGCTCTCACTCAAGAGTAAGAGGGAGATCTCCTGTCGACTTACCCCATGTTCTACTTTTCTGTTTCCGGTGTATGTTGCGCACCTCAACAATTAAAGACAATAATTTTGAGTTACAATCTAAAAAACATTTTACCTGAGGAATTTATCAAAACAACTCTCTAAATTTTGTAAAAAATTTAATTAATTTATTTTGACTTCATTTAACATAAGGGATTGCTATAAAATTACCTATAAATTTTTTTATTTTTTTAAAAGCATCTGACGGTAAATGGGCTTTGAAAATGAAATTTGGAGACTTTATAACTTTTTTCAGGCTTATTTTACGTTTTTTTTTTACGATATGGTTTTTTTCAAAGATCATTTCAAACATTTCATATAAGTTTCATGAAAATCGGCTGGCTTCGATATAATTGATATTTTCGTCCATAAACAAATGTTACAAATATGTAATTGGGTGGCTTTATTTCATATTTATCTTTTTTAAAAGCAACGTTTTCCACTGAAAAATAAATTACATTATTTCTTAACGATAGAAAATAAATAAATAAAATAACCCATTTCTATAACGGCAGTATATATATATATGGTAAAGTTACTTAACGCCCACACGAACGGGAGCTCGGATCAAAAATTTTCACAGGTAGCCTCTAAGTGATACATAAATAGATGCTTTAGGTCGAAATGAAAAAAAAAAAAAAAAAAAAATCATATCTCAAAAACTACAATAGCTGCAGGGAACAGTAAAGCGGAATACATTTTTGGAATCCTGCTGTAAATTTTAGTAAGGAAAATGTAATTAAAGAATACCCTAAGGGGTATACTGCACCGATGGTAGGAAATGGGGTCTTCGGCCTGGGAACCAGGTAGGACCAGCTTCCCTCCTGGGAGGGTCTCCGGAACCCTCTGCGCTTTGGTATTTGGGTGTCACTGGGGTCCGCCCCTCCCCTACGGGGGTATGGAAAACGTCCCCTGTAGTTCCCGTCGGCTCGAGCCCCTACATTGCCGTAATACCTTTCAAATAATATATATATATATCCTATAGAACAGGTCAAAAAAAAAAAAAAAAAAAAAAAAAATCATTTTTGACCCTAGAACATCTATTTATGTATCATAGATGCTACCCGGAAAATTTTTTTGATCCGAGCTCCTGTTCTGTGTGGGCGTTATAACTTTGGTCTATATAGGAGAGTATATATATATATGGTGTTATATATATGATATATATATATATATATAAAGAGTATATAGAGATATATATATATATATATATATATATATATTATTATGTTATATATATATATATATATATATATATATATATATATATATATATAAATATAATATATAATATTTTATGTTCCAACGTACGTTTTCTTTCGCACACGAATGTTCGTTCGTTCGTTGGTTTCTACTATAGGCTTACTACAAGTAAGGTCAAGCTTGCCTTTGCGTTGACTATAGCATTAGATTGTGATTTCACTCACTTAGCACATCCACATACTCTCTTGTAATAATATATATATATATATATATATATATATATATATATATATATATATATATATATATATATATATATTAAGTTATTATATATATATATATATATATATATATATATATATAATAATTTGCTTTAAAATTAAATACTACCACAATTTACATCTATTAAATAACAATAACTGCAATAAACAGTTATTTAATAATGTAACATATCTTTAATTCATTATTTTTAATTTCCACTCAAATTAAAAATATTAAAAATTCTAAAAACATCAAAATTCAAAATTATTACCTTTGAAAAAACTTTTTCAGGCGATAAAATTTGGAAGCAGTGCGTTTTAAATCCCCAATTTTTGGTTCCGATTTGCACTGGGGTAGGCCCATTGATTCCAAAGGTGCTTCATTTTCCTTATCAAATAAAATTGAAGCATTGCATTCTTTTGACTTTTAAAGGTAGTTGATGTCTTTCTAAATCCCTATACTTTTATTAGGATTTTCTTACATCGTTAGTATTTTATTCACAGGAATTTCATTTTCACATCAAATAAAACTTGACAATACTGTTATCTTAGTCTTATAGCAGAATCTTTACTTCAGGTACAATTGAATTTTTATCTAGCTTTCTTCTGCCAGTGCATAATTTTGGTTTATCATACAACGTTTTTTTTTAAGCTTCAGCAGGTATTTTCTACCATTCATCAAAGGTACAGTTTTTTAAAAGTGGTAGTAAACCTTGTTGGGGCAGTATTCATTTTCTCAACATTGTAAGAATACAACTTATAAGTTAAAAGTATGAGAATTGATTAAATTCCTAACAAAGTGATAGTCCATTTGTATTTCTGCTGCTTGAAATGTCAAAACCTGTAAAATGAAGTTTAATCTCATGTCTTTGAGGTAAATATCTTGCTTTTCACAATTGAATTGTATCCATATCTTTCTTCATAATCTACTGGAGAGTATTTATGGTCCAAACCTTAAATCTTGAACAAATTCTAGGCAAAAGCTTGATATAACAGGATTAATATGCGTAACATGCAAGAACTTTCTGCAACACTAATACTGGCTTCATACCCTGCATCATCAACAGTTGCCATCAACAAAATTTGTATCTTCTCCATCATAACTATTGTTATTTTCTATGATTCTATCATATTGTTCATTAAAAGGCTTTTGTGAACCCGACTTGGCAATTTTAGAGGAATAAAATGTTTTTGTGGTTATAGAGGGTATTGTTGGTTGAAATAATGGATCCGTAGTAAGCATACCTTTTTTCAAAGGTTTTAATTTCTTCTTTCTAATTTGTTGTTTTCGTCTCTTTTTCTTAATGACATATTTTTCATTTCCTTCAAAAGAAAATTCATACACATCTCTCTTTCTGCTCAATGAAACTCTATTAGATCTTCTCTTTGTTTTAAAGTCGAAAATGGGAGAATTTGATTCAGTATTTTTCTTTACCTCTTTGCATTTCCACACAGGGACTTTTTCTTGTAACCTTGATTGATTACTCAAGTTTTCAGATAACTGGAGTTTTTTCCCCTTGTCATTAGAAACATTTTCCTCTGAATTTGTTTTATTAGCAATTTTCTCCTGTGAATTTGTTTTATTAGAAACATTTTCCTTTGTATTTGTTTTCTGGTTTCTTATTCTTTCTGACAGAGTTCTGTTGGGTAAAATATTTGTTTTCACAACAGGAATCTTTTCATCTAGAGTTTCACTTATATTAGTATTTTCGTTTGAAACTATGGCATTACCATTAAGATTAGATTGCTGAGAACCACTCTCAGAGTTAGATTTTTGGCTTCTTATTCTTGCTGAAGCTTTTTTTGGCAAAGTGCCAATTTTGTTTACAACAGTCTTCCCATTACCTTTCAATTTTTTATTCTCTCTACTCGATTCTAGAGTCTCACTTTCTTTACTACCATTTTTGACTGAACCTATTTCATTTATCTTCAGGCATCTTATCATCTTCTTCAATCCCTCTTGCAAACCCTAAAAAAAAGAGAAACAATTATGAGCAGGGATGGGGAGTCGGAGTCGGGAGTCGAGCGTTTTCAGGGGTAAGGAGTCGGAGTCGGGAGTCGATTTCCCAAAAAGTTAGGAGTCGAGTCGGGAGAGCGTAGTAAAAATCCACTTTTCTCGGGACTCAAGAAAAACAATTCATAAACTTTTCAATAATAAAAATTTTGGAAAACTTAAATTGAATTTTTATTATAAAAGACGTACATTTTTTTTATTTTGACATTTGTTTGTAGCCAATTTAAGTTGTTTATTTTTAACTGGTTATAAAATAAAGGTTATACAACTGGTTATAAAATAAAATGTACTTGACTACTTGTGTATTGTGCATTAACTGGTAACAGGGTGAAACTGGTAACTATATTTTCATGTATAAATAATTTTTTTTTTTAGTTTTTAATAATATTTCTTTATTATATAAATATAAGTATAAATACCTAGGTAGCTATTATGTTTATTACTGTGTGTTATATATTATATTTTGATAATTATGTACGTAAAAAATAGGCCAAACTTTAAGAGTACGCCAATATCTCGAGAACTACGATACTTACAAGAAAACCAATTACATATTTGGAATAAGCGTATAAAGCTTATTACTGGAATGTTGTTAAAAAATTAATAATTCAATTTTTTTTTTATATATATATATATATATATATATATATATATATATATATATATATATATATATATATATATATATATATATATATATATATATATATATATATTTTTTTTATTTTTTACAACACTCCACGAATAAGCTTTATACGCTGATTCTAAATATATAATTGGTTTTCTTGTAAGTATCGTAATTCTCGAGAAATGTAAAGTTTTACCAAAAAATATGATGCTCAGTAATGCTAGTAAAGTTTAAGTTTTACATGTTTTTTCTACCCAAATTTATTTTTTAACACGTTTAATACTTGTATTACATATTTTTATTAATTAAATTAGTAAGTCAAAAACGCATTTGAAAAAATAAAATTAAATTACATTTTAAACCGACGCACCTACCAGTTTTACCCCCCAAAAATTTTCACATTTGTGTCTTTCAAAACATTCCAAGAAATTATTGTCAGATTTAATATTTTTTTATTTTGTTTATAGTACTTAAGAAGGTTCAATTTAGAAAACATTGAAAGTAAGTGTACCAATGAAATCTTTTGATTTTTCATGACTTGACAAAAAAGCCTAATTTTTACCAGTTTTTCCCATTTTGACTTTATATATATATATATATATATATAATATTATATATGAGCAAGTTATAGTTATAGTTATATATATATATATATATATATATATATATATATATATATATATATATATATATATATATATATATATATATATATATATCAGCCTCTAAAAAAAAACACAATCCATATCTCAAAAACTACAACAGCTACATGGAAAAGGAATACATTGTGGAATGCTGGTCTAATTTTTAGTGCGGAAAATGCAAAAAAAAAAAAAAAAAAATTATATTTCAAAACTACAATATACAGGGGAAAAGGATTAAGATTAAACTTGGTAAAATTGTAGCAAGAAATGTAAAAAAAAAAAAAAAAAAAAAAAAAAAAAAGAATTATTGTTAATAATTATAGTAATATGATTAGAAAGCCTATTTAGAGACCTTTTATTGGTTACTCGTTAAAATAAATAGACTTTCTATTAAATTTTTTTTTTTTTAACTAAAGAATACCCCAAGGGTATACTGCACCGGCAGGAGTCGGGGTCTCGGCCTTCCGGGGAACTATGGGGTAGGACTAATTCCCTCATGGGAGGGTCTCCGGAACCCCCGCGACACCCAAATACCAAAGAGTAAACCAAACCAAAAGAGTAAACCAAAAGTAAACCTCATAAGAAATCGTGTTCGTTTTTGCACGAAATTCAGGCAATCGGGAGTGCCAAAGAAATCCTATGGATCTTAAGTGTAGGTTTAAGTGTTTTATATATAAAGATTCTAAATTTTTAAGTTCTCATCTGTAGAAGCATTTTGAAAATGGAGAATTTTGAAGAGGTATAGGGCTGAGGCCTAGTGATCTCTGACAGCGTAAATTCTCTTGGTTGATAGAGAGCAGTTCAAAGGGAAATGTCCATGTGTTTGAAGGCTCACATCTTAGTTATTGGAAAGTTTGACCTACATAGTCGACGATACAGTCAACACATTTATATTTGTAAACGATATGTGACCAAGTTCATGGAGATGCTTTCTTTAATCTTAAAGAAACTGCCAATTGAGTTGTTGTTAATAAAGATACAAGAAACTAACATTGTGGAAAGTTTTTGTTTAAATGTTTTAATTGAAAGTGAAGATCATTGAAAGGGGTCCAAAGTAGGGAAGCCGAGCATAAACAGAGGAAGTTTAGGAACATCATATGCTATAGTTTTAGGGGCGATAAGTGTTATCGAGAAACGAGTAAACAAGTTTATCAAAAAGGTTAAAGGATAAAGGCTAAAGCTATGAAAATTTACCGGAGAAAGGTGATCTTCATGGAAAACTTCCAATCAGAACAAATAACAAAGGTTTGTGTATGCGGGACCTTAACCCGCTATTTTATGATTAAAGGAGATAGAAATGAATTAGTCCCAAGTAATGTATTAATGGGATTGTATATAAATAAATGAAGCAAAGCCTAAGCAAACACTTTGATTGGGACTAATTTTTGTGCTATATCTCCTTAATCATAATTGTAATAATGAAACGTTTACGATAGAATGAATTTTAGTATTTCCTTTGTTTTTAATTTAGACCATTTTCGTTTTTGTCATTTGTTACGCTCGAAAAGAAATGCTCACTTCAGTTTTAGCACGAATTTCCTGTTTAAACGACCGGGGATTTCGTGTTAGGCTTACTTCTTTTGTTTTTAAACAATTGGAATCAGCTAGTGGAGTAGGTAGAGTTGGAATAAGCAGAAATAAAAGAAATAACAAATGGATTATATAACAAAGATAATTGATCAACTATTTGTGATGGAGTTTATCCATTTGAAGATATTTAAAAGGTGATTATATTGAAATGGTATCACCATCTAGACGGGCTTACCACGTCTGGCCTAGTTTTACATATTTTTCGTAAGAACGCTTAAATTCGGCTAGCACGGAAATAGCAACCTTTACAGAATTGAGGAAATAACTTACCGCTAGTAATCACTTCTTACGATTTTTCTTGGTAAGTTTGACGGGTGAACGCAAACTTCGAGCATTTCACGCTTTCGTGATACAAGATACAAAAACGAAAAACTGCTTTTATATATATATATATATATATATATATATATATATATATATATATATATATATATATATATATATATATATATATATATATATATATATATATATATATATATATATATATATATATATATATATATATATATATATATTTCAAAGAGACTTATATGATTTTAGTTATTTCCGTGGCTTAGCAATTTAGCACATTATAGAAACAATCTATACTCTTGCTAGATATTTCCCTGCTACGTCAAAATTTTCCCATATTTACCCAAATATCAAAACAATCACTGATATTACATAATAAATATAAAAGATTATGTAAAATTGAAGCAAAGAGTGTAAGAATCATCGCTGATTATTATTTTATGTCTGCTGTAGTTAGAAAATATATGTACCGCCGTAGTGGGTAGTAGATATTTAAACTCTGATAATGAGACTAATCTGTATATTATTATTATTTCAGAAGATAATAGAAATATCAGTAAGAGTAATATTTATTTAAAGTAAATTAAGAGTTGCAGGCTCTCTATTTAACGCCTTGATTATTCATTAATGAAATAAAGTAATACTAAGTCATAATTTATCATCAGTAGAAGGATAAACTCGCAAATGTAAAACAAGAAGAGAAGACCATACGAAGAAGGAGAAAGATTAACAATAGAACAATAGAACAAGAAAATATAGGTTGCGCAACCATAAGTGATAGAAAAATATTATAGAAATACATAGAATATACAAGAAATTATATCCATCATAATTAATGTGAATCATTGACTCATCCACATAATCATCATCAACATCATATAAAAGAAGCAGATAAGGAGGAGATTTCATTTCATCTTGAGGTACGTTATCATCAATTAATCAGTGCGCTACTCTGCTTCTAGACCATCAGGATGATATCTAGCAAAGAAAGATGCCCCACATTTTCAGGAAAAGAAGAAGAATACAGAAATTGGAGAGAACGAGTGGAGGATTGGTTGATAGTGGAAGAAAAAGTAAAATATCCTGGTTTGGAAATACGTCTAGCACTGAAAGATAAAGCCCACGAACTATGTATAGATTTAGAAAGAGAAGATAAAGAAGGATAAAGAGGGAGTAGCATTGATATTAAAAACTCTTGATACAGTATATAAAAAAGACAGTAGGATGGATAAATTGAAGAAAACCATGAAACTATTCAGAATTGAAATATAAAAAGATGAAACCATGAAAGATTATATACTAAGATATGAAAAATATTCCAGGGAATGTGAAAATGCGGGAGGTGGTAAAATGTCACAGGAAATGAAAGGAAGTCATCTTCTGGGACAAGCAAAATTGAATTCAAATGATCTTCATGTAGCGTTGGGAGCCTGCGGCAAGGAGGAATATAGCTATGGAAATATTAAAAATGTACTCACACGAATTTTTCAGGAGCAAAGAGAAAAAGAAGAAGAGAATAAAGAAGCTTGTTGGATGGAAGGAGACAAGAAGAATCCTGTTAACAAGAAATACGGAACTGTTACGAAATGTTTTAAGTGTCGATCGGAAACACATTGGGCGAATAAATGTCCAGTGAATAAGAGAACATGTTATATTTGCAATGCAAGTGAACATTGGGCAATAGATTGTCCAAAGAACTGGAAGAATAAAGGAAAAGTAGAGCAAACAGAAAGAAATGAAGGTACTAAAAGAGAAGAAATAAGATACAACTGGAAAATGAATAATGATGAAGAACAAGAAAGTTTAGAGGAACTACAACACGAAATATACGGCATAATAGACTCCGGAAGTGCAAGAACAGTGTGCGGTAATTTTTATATGGAAAGAATTTTAAGTCGATTAACCAAAGAACAAATTGAAGAAATGAACAATAAAGCTATAGAAGACCACACTGTTTTTCATTTTGGAGAAACATTATGTAAAGGGATAAAGAATGTTGATATACCTACAAAATTAATGGGAAACAAAGTGAGTATAAGAACAACAATAATAGAAGGAAACGTTCCATGGTTGATTGGAAAAGAAACTTTAGAGAAAATAGGAGCAGTAATAGACTTCGAGAAAGGAATAGTTATAGCAAAGCGTTTTTCAGACTACATAATACCCTGTAAAGGGAAGAATGAAAAACATCTGAAGATCTCATTGATTAAGAAAATGGAACCGCACAAGATGTGGCTTGGAATAGACGAGTGGTGGACCAACAAGGAAATAATTGGAAAAAGAATAGAAAAACTGCATTTACAATTCGGACATGCTAGTAGTGGAAAATTAATTGGAATTTGTAATGATGCATATAAGAAGAATGAAGAGTATCAAAGATTTAAGAAGACCTTGGAAGAGAAAATAAAAGAAATAGTGGGCAAGTGCGATACATGTATAAAATATAAAAGAACTCCAGCTAGGCCCTATGGCAAAACAGTTTAATGAAGTGGTGGCACTTGATTTAGGAGAAATGGAAAATAGAAGATTTTTAATGATGGTGGATCTAGCAACAAACTATTGTCAGGCAGCATGGATAAAAGATAAAAATCCACTGACAGTGGTAAAAGCATTTATGGGGAAATGGCTGTCTGTACTCGGAATACCTAGGAAAATCTTATCAGACAATGGGTTGGAATTCCAAAATGAAGAAATGAAAATCCTAACAGAAAAATTTGGAATCACCATTATGGCAACTCCATCAGAAAGTCCCTGGAGTAATGGAACATTGGTAAAAGACGGAGTGAGGAAATTGAGAGAGGATACTACACAAAACTGGGAGATAGCACTGATGTGGACAATAGCAGCGAGGAATAGTTTATTAATGAAAGATGGAGTATCACCTAATCAGATAGTTTTTGGAAAAAATAATTACACATCCCAGAGTATAAACAACGAGGAAATAACCACGGATGATTACGAAAATGCATATGACACACTCTTGGAGAATCTACAAGCAAGAGAAAAGGCTAGAATAATACATGTACAACAGGAGGCTGATAAGAGATTAAACAAAGCCTTGTCCAAACCCATAAGAGAACATCATTTGGAAGAAGCAAAAATAGGAGATCTTGTGTATTATAAAAGAAACATGGAAAAATGTTGGAGAGGTCCTGCAAAAGTCATCAGTAACGATGGAAAGACAGTAGTAGTGAAACATGGGGGCACCCTACGAGAAGTAGCCAGAGTGCATATCACGAGAATAAAACAAACAGTAAATATTGAAGAAGGGAAAGAAGAAAATCAAAGAGAAGAAATACAAGATGATACATTTCTGAATCAGACACTTATGGTTCAGAGACGGATGAAAGTGAAAAGGAGGAAGATGAAGTAAGGGTGGTTATACAAGAAGAGCAAGAAGATCTAAGCGAAACGGAATCAGAAACAGAACCTGAATCAGAAGAAGAAGATGAGAACCAAGGAGAGGAAGAACAAGAAACACCGAAGGTGAGATTGGGGGAATCTTATGAGATAGTTGACAAAGAGACAAAGGAAAAATCAAGAATAAGAATAACAAGTAGAGCTGGAAAAGCAACTAGCCAAAAATGGTCAGATAGCTACAACATAATAGATTTAGATCATGGAAATGAGAAATGGATAGATTTGAGAAATTTCCAAGATATAAAACATATAGATGGGGATGAAATATGGTTAGAAGATTTCGAAAATGAAGAGATACATAGAGCAAAAATGGATGAACTTAGTAGCTGGAAAAAGAAAGGAGTGTACGAGTCTGTACAAGAAAGGAATCAAAAAGCTATTACGACTAGATGGATCATTACAAAAAGTCAGAAAACGGAAGAAGAAAATGCAAAGCCCGCCTTGTTGCTCGAGGTTTTGAGGAACAAGGAGATTTAACAACTGATTCACCAACATGTGCCAACGAATCATTAAAAATGTGTCTTGCGGTAATTCAGAAAAATGATTGGAAATGCAAAACATTAGATATCAAAACAGCATATCTACAAGGGAAACCCATAGAGAGAAATGTGTATTTAAAACCTCCAAGAGAAGCAAAAACAAACTACCTATGGAAGTTGAAGAAAACTGTGTACGGTTTAAAAGACGCAGCGAGAATATGGTACGAAAGTATCATGGACATAATAAAATCACTTGGAGGAACAAAGAGCAAGTTGGAACCAACTATAGTGTATTGGAGGAAAAACAGCCGAATCATCGGCCTCATGTGCATACATGTGGACGATATTTGCTGTGGAGGGAATACTGAGTTTGAAGAAAAGATAATTCGAGAACTGAAAAGGAAATTGGAAATAGGAAAAGAAAGTGAAAGGAAATTTTGTTACATTGGTTTGAACGTGAATCAACGAAATGAGGAAATTATCCTAGAACAGAATTCTTATGTAAGAAATATAAAAGTACCAGATAAAAAAAGATTTAAGGAAGAGAGGATATTAAATAAAGAAGAACAAACAGAATACAGATCAATGGTTGGACAACTAAACTGGATAGCTCAACAAACCAGACCAGAAATATCTTACAATGTAAGTGAAAGAAGTAAATTTTGTAAAACGGCAACAACAAGAGATATGAAAAAAAGTAATAAAAATTATAGAACAAGTAAAAGAAAAAGGAAAAACCAGCTAAAAAATAAACTGTACCCTAAGGGAAACAAACAAACTTTCATTTTTTAATAACGTGGGAAATGGACACCCTTAAATTCGGGCACAAGAATAAGTAGTGAATAAAATCAACAACAGGAAGTCCTCATACTAAACCAAAGGCAAAGAGATGGCTATATCCACCTGCAGCGAAAGCACAATAGTGAGCCATTGATGTCAACATATTCTAAGTTTTACAAAGAAAACCAAATTAAATAAAACCCCAATATGAAAAAACAGATTGTCAAAGCCTTGAAAGAGCACTACACTCAACTTCGGCAGTATTAAATAAAAGATTAAGAATAGATATGAAATATCAGTAAGAGTAATATTTATTTAAAGTAAATTAAGAGTTGCAGGCTCTCTATTTAACGCCTTGATTATTCATTAATGAAATAAAGTAATACTAAGTCATAATTTATCATCAGTAGAAGGATAAACTCGCAAATGTAAAACAAGAAGAGAAGACCATATGAAGAAGGAGAAAGATTAACAATAGAACAATAGAACAAGAAAATATAGGTTGCGCAACCATAAGTGATAGAAAAATATTATAGAAATACATAGAATATACAAGAAATTATATCCATCATAATTAATGTGAATCATTGACTCATCCACATAATCATCATCAACATCATATAAAAGAAGCAGATAAGGAGGAGATTTCATTTCATCTTGAGGTACGTTATCATCAATTAATCAATCGCTATTAAATAATGCTATTTAAAAAAAGGTGACTGTTCGTGCTCAAATCGGATATATATATATATATATATATATATATATATATATATATATATATATATATATATATATATATATATATATATATAGAGAGAGAGAGAGAGAGAGAGAGAGAGAGAGAGAAAGAGAGAGAAGAGCCTATATAAAAAAGCACACAAATGATATATATATAATTTTTAAAACTATTTGTTTTGGCAAACCTGATGAATCTTTTAACAATGAAAGCAACACATTCCTTTGCGTGAGCTGGCCAGCCCTCCTGGGCACCGCAGTGTAGAGAATAGTATGATTTCATTAACCAGTGCTGTCAAGGAGATATAGCCTATATATATATATGTATATGTATATGTATATGTATATGTATATGTATATGTATATGTATATGTATATGTATATGTATATGTATATGTATATGTATATATATATATATATATATATACTGTATATATATATATATATATATATATATATATGAGTATATATATATATATATATATATATATATATATATATATATATATATATATAGTGAGTAGTGATGTAGTAGATGCAGATCTTAATGGATGGACATTCAAGGATGCGGATTTGCTTTTGAGATATATATATATATATGAGGATATATATATATATAGAGATATATATATATAGATAGTATATATATATATATATATATATATAATAATAATAATAATAATAATAATAATAATAAATTTCGAGTTTTAGCCACAACCTATTAATATAATTGTGTTACCAGGGTGCGGGACGGGGACCCAACTCAAATTCACCCCACCAACCTCTTTCCTCAACCCTCCTCCCCAAGAGACTGGATTATATTTATGCACTAGTATTGAAATTCAAATATAGGAAGGTTGTGCTTGAAGAACATCAATTTTTCTGCCTTTTCTGCTGAGAGTCTGTTTCTCTTTTCATCATATATTAGCCCAGCATTGCTAAATATTCTCTCACTTGGAACACTAGTTGGAGGACAGGCCAAGTATTTCATTGCAAGCTTACTCAAGCGTGGCTAAACATTTTGCTTAACTTTCCACCAACTGATAGGTTCAATCATTTGCCCTACATCTTTTGTTAATGCGTGTGTTTCTCCATCACTACTGGACTGTTGAAATTCTTCCAGTGATTCTGCTATTGATTTACTTGTAGAAGGTGTTGGTTCTGTAGATTTCGTTTTTTTCCTCTTAATGACTGTTCGGATTGAAGCTTTTCAACTGCAACACAAAGTGATGATTTAACTTGTTCTAATATTGTGTTACAAAAAAACTTGCCTTTATAACGGGAATCTAAGTAAGTTGCAATAGTATGAAGGTCAATAATTTATTAAACGTTTTTCTAGCTCTAGTTTTGTTACATCTTCATTCCTTTTAAACCGTCATCATTTTCTATTTAAGATGGTTCAAGCTCCTTTAGCGTTGAGATTAATGGTATTACATCGGAGACAGAAGCTGTAGAGGCGCTGATTTTTTTGATAATTTATTCAGATGATTTCAATAGCTTAATGCAGTGTGATATGATGTCATTTTCCACATTAAAAAGAATGTTAACTTTGGAATACGAACTGGCGTACAAAGCAAGAGGTTCTTTGAGTAATACCATTCTTTCCATCATATGAAGTGTACTATTCCAGCGAGTTGGAACGTCTTTGATAACAGTAAGATATGGAATATCAAGCCTTATTTGAATTCCCTTCAACTCATTTTCATTTTCATTTGCTTTCAGATTCATCTTAAGTATTTTTATTATGTACCCTCTTTTTATTAAATCTCGGACAATAAATATCCTCACAAACATCCCAGGGCAAGTACGCTGATGCTGGATCTTTAATAAAGTGCGGATGTTCGCTGGCGGATGTTACCTGCATCATGAATATATATATATATATATATATATATATATATATATATATATATATATATATATATATATATATATATATATATATATATATATATATATATATATTAGGCCTTATAGGGATAAAAGTATCGGTATCGGGTATCAGCAAAATTTTGTATCGTAGACGGGCAATGAAAATTTGTGGAGTAATTTGCATCGGTATCGGTATCGGTCTCAAATTTTGGTATCGGTGGCAACACTAATATATATATATATATATATATATATATATATAGAGAAAGAGAGAGTATATATATATATATATATATATATATAGTATATATAAAGAGTATATATATATATATATATAGCAGGAGAGAATGGAAATTAAATGATGGAATGAATTGATGGAGTGATGGAGGAAAATTATGGATGGATGATGGATGGAGGATGACGGAAAAGCCAATAAAAAATAGTGAAATTTTAAATAATAATTTTTTTTTTCAATTCTCACTAACATTTTAGCTCGGCAAGTCGGCAACACTGACTTTAGCATGTTTGCTTCTATTGCTGTGACTATGGACCTATTATAGAATTTTTCAAATTAGGTCCTTAGGATTCATCTAGCATTATTAAGATTTTCTCAAATTTACCGTTAAATTGTATAGGTTTTGATTAATGATGATAGATATTTTAGAAATAGATTGGATCTAAAGGATGTCTAGTGAAATAATATCATAGTTGGATAGTGGGTAGGGTATTACAAGCATTATGTGCTGCCTTGCATTCTATGTCTGAGGCCATAGGTTACTGAATACTGACGGCTAAGAAAATGTAAATTAATGTCATGTGTAAAATATAATGTAATTATAATTTTTGGTCATTGTGGAGCAGTGTTCACTTGGGTTCATGTAAATACTGTATTAAAACTATAACATTTAATTTAGAAATATGGTATACAGAAATTCTCAGTGTTTTATTTTTATTTTTTTACAAATTGATGTATATTTTAAGTTTATATTTTCAATAAAAATATAAAAAATATTATGAAAATCAAATTTCACTTTTATAAGGATACTCATTATCCATGTCCTTGGTAATTGTGTGGTGGATTCACCAGTCCAAAAGTAGATGAAGCATGTCAAAACTACAACAAACATTTAATGTAAAGAAATTTTCAATTTATTTCAAGTTTTTTTTACAAATTTGCAAAGGACTTTGAAATTATATACTAAATAATTTTAATAAAATG
This sequence comes from Trachelipus rathkii, assembly GCA_015478945.1. Taxonomy (NCBI): domain Eukaryota; kingdom Metazoa; phylum Arthropoda; class Malacostraca; order Isopoda; family Trachelipodidae; genus Trachelipus; species Trachelipus rathkii. The sequence continues at coordinate 21,997 of JABUQX010094229.1, forward strand.
TCTAAAATCATAATCATTAATTAGTTTATATATATATATATATATATATATATTGTATATATATATATATATATATATATATATATATATATATATATATATATATATATATATATATATATATATATATATATATATATATATATATAAATATATAATGGCATATATATATATATATATATATATATATATAGTGAGAGACATGGTATATATATATATATATATATATATGCATATATTATATATATATATATATATATATATATATATATATTTAAGGATGGGAGTTTGAGCATTTTGTGGAGTCTGAGTTGGAGTCGGAGTCGGATTAGAACAAACTTAATTTTATCGAACCAAGTATGAAACTATAGTTATATTTTTCACGAAAAATTTGGAAAAACTTAATTGATTTTTTTTATTATAAAAGACGTACATTTTTTTTATTTTGAGATTTGTTTGTAGACATTTAAATTATTTATTTTAATTTTTCCTTATATTAAAAAAGAAAAGAAAAAACTTTCACTTTTCTAATTACATTTTAACATTTTCTATGGTATTTTTTAGTGATGCACTGGTACCATGGTATCATTGGTAGTGGCCGATTTTTGAAGTATCAGTATCGGCAATTTTGTGAGTAGTAGTATCAGTATGGGTAAAATTTTGCATATACCTTTACCGATTCCAAACTTATGCGTCTTTAAATTGATATATATATATATATATATATATATATATATATATATATATATATATATATATATATATATATATATATATATATATATATATATATATATATATATATATATATATATATATATATATATATATATATATTATAACTATAACAATAGACTGTAATAAAAGTGGACAAAACTATTACAGATTATCCATTACTTACAGAACGAAATCAATTTTTTTTTTTTTTTCGTCCTCGTCAATTATTTCATTTACATTCTCTTGAATTTCTCGGTGAATCGACGATAGCAGTGCAAGACCATTCAGCCTGGTTTGTGATATATTTCTCAATTAAGTTTTAATTATTCTTAAGGGGGAAAAGGTTCTCTCAGTTGTTGCAGTTGAAGCAGGTATAGTTGCGAGGATTTGAATATGTTAGAGAACATACCCTTATTGCATGTAGATAGTGCATCCACTGCAGACTTATATGACAGATTTTTGGGATTTTGGCATTTCCTATATAATTTAAACTCTGCCATTACATCCAAAGGATGTTGGTCGAGATCTGCAGCATACGTTTCTAGAACTCTCAAATCATGATGGAAATAGTACTTGAAATCTTTTAAATATATCAGTGTTTCGTAAGAATCTATGTTCCAATTCAGATATAAATAGTTCAATGAACGGAATATAAATAGTGACACGATTGTAATTTTCAGACTCAAGAATGGATAGATTTGGACGATATTTATGCTTGCTTGTTATTCTTGGAATATTCATAACTCTAAATTTTTCGCATAGTTTTTGTTTCCTGAAAGATCTTGCAAAAGTGATTGTTAGCATCATTGTGCAGACCTTGAAGTTCTCTGTGTAGCAGTAGCCATATTTAAAGAAGATTTAAGATCGGTGTTTATTTTTTGTAAGTGTTTACTAAGTGGTAGTCCAACTCCGAATACTTCACGTATGACAAGTAAGGAAAGCAAAAACTGCGGATGTAAAATAGCTCTTTTAGCAGTGCTGCATCTCGAGAAGCATCTGTGCCTCTCGAGTTATAAATTGCATCTAAAGAGTCTAATACAGGCATTAAAAGTTAAAAGAAATCTTTCATAGAATGGTATCTTTCAATTCAGCGTGTGGTACAGTGTCTTTTAAAAGTTTTAACTTTCATTGAAAATTCTAAATTTTCAATTTCTTTACACAAAATGTCTTTTCATTGTGGGTGAACTAAAAAAATCATGTACTTTTGCAATGACTTCAATGCAACATCGAATTCCTACGACTTCACAAGACTTGGACACAATTAAATTCAGTGAATGAGTTTAACTGCAAGTGGATGAATCCTAGAAACGTGTGCTTGTACTCCGTTGAAGGTACCCTGACATTGCTGCAGATCCATTATATCCTTGACCCGAAGATACACTGAATCATTGCCTAAACAATCCAAAATTTTTGAAAATTAGATCAGCCAGTCCTGTGCCTGTTAAATCACATGTAGGAACAAAATTTAGAAAAACTTCACATAGTTTCTCATAGTGTCTCAGTATTAATATATCTTGCACAAATGGAAACTTGCTCAATGCCGGAGATATCCGAAGTTTCATCTACAAGAGCTGCAAAACATTTAGGCTTGTAAACAGTGTCAACCACTTGCCTCAACAAGATAGCATTGCAGGCTTTTATTATGGGATTTTGAATTTGTGAACTAAGATATTTATAACCCTCTCCCTCTAAAGTAGATTGACATCACCTTTTGCTCTATACCGTAGTATTGCCCAAAAGTTTCCTTCATTATTCTTGGGTTTAGATATTTTACCAGAATCGTGATGATCAAGAAGTGCCAATTCTTGCCGACCACACAGTAATAGTTTAATTTTTTTGGAAGTCGTTTTGTGTTCTCTAATACTTGTGCATTTCCAGGCTTTCCCTAATTATTCTGTTTTGAATTGACAGTTCAGGCTTTTCCCACGCTTACTCAAAACTCTCAGAATCAATAACACAATCCATATGGGAGAATTGACAGTTCAGGCTTTTCCCACGCTTACTCAAAACTCTCAGAATCAATAACACAATCCATGTGGGATTTTAACGAAGCATGGCTCGTAAATTTTTCAATTGCATTTTTCCAGTTGAAGAAACCTTTCAAACGAAAGCGCTAAGGGCCTGTGAATTGACACCAGCCCCTCCTCTAGAATATACTACACAATATTTGCAGTATGCACTGTTTTCCATCACCGAATATATATTAACCAATGAAAGCGTTTCAGCCAATGATACTGTAAGCGAAGCACATAGGTTCCCCTTTCTTTCTTCACTTTCTGTAGAGTGTGCTTTTTGTACTTGTTGGTTTCTATACGTTGTCTAAAATTTCCCGTATTTCGCCAGAAGTTCTTTGGGAGAGGTTCTGGTTCATTCCCCACAAATGTGAAACCTTCGGGTACTAAAGTATGAAAAGGTTCTGTATCTTTATAAAAGGCACTAGAAATTTCCTTAGCCCTCCTTTTTTCCTTTTTATTAAAAAAAAAAAATTTGCAACGAAAAAAACATTAAAACTAATATCAGCCGCTAACCGGTATGACTTTGTTAATAAATATTAACACAGGAGCACCATACAAAAATAAATATTCGCAGCTAATAACAATAATAATAATAATAAAAGATTTTAATGGCATTAAAGACGATGTAGGCAAGAGGCTCTGGGGGGTGATCTGACACCCATATACCCCCCCCCCCCATATAATTACAACTGTATATATATATATATATATATATATATATATATATATATATATATATATATATATATATATATATATATATGTAGCGGGAAGTGATCGTCCACAGAAAAGCGTCACTTCCCAGAAAATTGAGTCTTAAGAAAAAGAGAGAACAATGAAAAAATAACTTTAAATTTAAATAAAAATCCAATTCACTATCTTAGATAAATACCTTCAAAGCGTCATAAATAGTATCTGAGTTGGTAGTTTCGCTTGAAAGTAGCGTAGCTCTGGTTTTTATTCTTCAGATAACCAATGGTAGAGGCGACTTTGCCTACCGGGGGGCAACCACGTAATCTTGGGGGTGAGTTATTCTCTGTGACGCCGATTTAAGTTGTACGGTAACTCAGTAACTCTCTCGCATCTACTTATCAATTTATAAATCCAGGTATTGCAGATAGATGAATAGGTTTAAAGAAAGATAATGAAAATAATAAAGGTTTAATAAATAAGCGAATAAGCAGAATAAGCAGAACAAGCAATTAAGCAATTTTAGAAAAACAAATTATATACATTTACCGACTGAATGTCGAAGAATTAAACTAAAACTGGTTTGCGCAGCGAACTAAGAAATAACCAAACAACGAACATGAAAGTCGTAAAAGTGTGGATATTATTTAAGTATAATTAAACAAGTTCTACTTATCTTTTATAATAAGGTTTCTTCTTTTTAAAGATGTCTATGACTATATAAATGATTTAAATAAGTTTCCAATTCCCAATATAAGTAGAAAGACAGAACTCAAAGAACAGGTTGAGTTTCAGGAATTTAACTCCAAGGATCGAAAAGCACATCCAGAATTCTATCCAAGGATCAAAAGCCAAAGAGCAAATCCAAGCCCAATAACCAAGTTTTGAAAAACCAAGTTCTGAAACCAGGTTCTGAGACCAAGCTCTGGAACCAAGCTCTGGAACCCTAATAAATAAATGATTTACAGAATTAATAATCTATCCATCTTTAACCTAAATAACTTAAATTACTTTAACAATCTTAACATCCTAATTCCTTACCCTTTTTTATGTTAATAAAAATTTCTACAAGGGGCTCGAACTCTTCTTCCAAATAATCCTGTTTGTGACTTCAGATGGATTTTGAATATTTACATTGCATGAAAGTCTGTAAATATATTGTTTATATTATAGAATTATTACTGGAGTGATGACATCGTTGAGACAACATTATTATTATTACATCAAGTTAGTTAAGATTCATGGAAGTTAATAAGATGATTTAATCAAACTCCCACCTGCACTGATGAAGTATCCAACTTGTGCAGTATCTTTCAGAATTAAACATTTCAATGCTTTAGAAAGCAATTTCACATACAGAATATTTCATGAATTATTAAGTGAACATTAATAGTTCAGAACAGAAATTTACTAAGGATCATTAAAGAATTCAAAATATTAAATAATTAAATACGTCTCAAGGAATTCTGGAAATAATAAGATTCGATATTATATGTTCCCTCGAGCCAACTTGGTAATTAATGTCTAATAAATAAATAACAAATAAAAATGACACTGATGATCATATAAGATATAATATACTTTAATATATACTCCAGTATTGGCTCTAGGTTCAGACTGAGAATCATAGGAAAAGACTCCCCTTTATATCCCTCCCCACTAAATTTAAGCCCCCCCCTTTAAATTTCACCCAGTGAAAAGGGTGGTAGCAATAACTGGAGGGTGATAAAAGTAACAAATTTTTGAATGCACAAACCAGTGAATAACATAACAAAAATAAGAGAATTACAAATATTAACAATTTTCCAACATCAGATGAACACAATTTACATATAAGATGTCGAGTCCTCAATCCAACATAACACAATTTATATTAGGGGTCATGAAAGACTCAGTACCAGATTCACACATTGACAAAGTTCTTCCAGATAAGTAATCAACGAGTGTATAAATTATATCTACGTTTTAGGAACTGCTTCTTTGAAAGAAATAATGAAATTTCCAAAGATCCGATAACAAGAAGAAGTGGCATATTGAAAATTGCCCTCGAATAATCAATAAACACCAAAAAATATAAAAAGACAAACAAGCACGAGAGAGTCAAGAGAGTTAAGAATCACTCCCACTCAGTACCTGTCAAATATAAATATCACGATTACTTACATGTACGAATATAGATTTATTTACATGACATTTTTATATTTAAATAAGACCTATCTAAATAATTCCTAAGATAAGACATCGACTCAACCCAACCTCTATACATTACAATATATACAATATATATTATAATATTATATTAACCTGAGAGGCTGCTGTATATACCATATTTGATACGGTATAAGAAATAATAAAAGTGACTCTCCTCAATATTTACATATATGCATGCATAAGTGAAAATATTTTTAGAGAGTCATTAAATAAGCATATGTAAACATGATGCTTATTTATACCAAAATTGAAGTTCAACGAAGACCTCTTTAGCATGCAGAACCTCTTTGATGGGAACGCTAGTCTAGGAAAGTGGATATCCCAAAATTTCCGTTGACAATAGCTGAGCTGAAATAGGAATTTCTAACCTTGGTTTCTCAGACCATTTGATCATGACAGAGTTGCCAGGTTAGGGTTAGTACATAAAACAAATAAATAAATAAATGAATAAATAAATGAATAAATAAATAAATAAGTAATAATAATGAGAATTACCATAATATCATAAGATGTTAAAAAAAAACAATTTTAGGTTAAGCATAGAAACATCTCCAGGAAAGAAAATGGGACTATTTGATACTTCCTAAGTAAATAAAATTTAAATTTCATTCATCTGGCAAAGGAATGGACAGGGTAGGCATGAGGTAATTGTAATGTACCCCGCCCAAACATTGTAAACAACAAATGTCCTCTTTATTGAATTTATTCCCGTGAATTATAGGTTGATTCGTATAATAATATACTTGAACAGAGGTCCTAAACAACTCCGTGAAGGCTGTTATAACCTCTGGAATTGGCATTTGACCAGGAAGAGCCAACAATCTAAGCCTCTTCTGCATTTGCTTCCCTTGTATCTGATATTTATGTGGATGCTTTCTCAATTCTTCAACTATAGAGATTCGGAGCTCACGATGACGCTCAGGAGTTCCATATAAAAAGATAGAAAAACACCGATACATAGAATCTCCTCCGCCCGAAACTTCAATGGGAAAATATCCATCCGGAATAAATTCTATTGATGAATTTTCCGAAATTGGATCTATGATTTCATTAACAGGTGATCGAGAAAGTGCATCCGCTACCACGTTTTTATTACCAGAGATATGACGTATCTCAAAATCATACTCATTTAGCTCTTCCATGGTCCTAGCTAGCCTACCATCGATCAAACTCATATTCTGTAAGTATATCAAAGGCAAATGATCTGTATAAATCACGAACTTGATACCCCGAAGAAATGGCCTTAATGATTTCACGGCCCATCGTAAAGCGGTCAACTCTTTATCAATTGCCCCATAATTTCTCTGGGCATTATTGAAGGACATGGATATGAAGGCAATGGGTCTACGCTCTCCATCTTGTATTTGAGACAAGCAAGCTCCAGCACCTAGATCAGATGCATCGACGTGAAGTTCCATCGGGGATACATCGGGACTATAGTCCGGAAATCCCAATAAACAAGGATTTACCAGTGCCTTTTTTAACTCATCGAAAGCGGTTTGGCATTCAGGGGTCCACTGGATAGTCTTTCCGCCTGTCTGACAAGACAATGGCTTGCTAATCTGAGAACAGTTTGGAATATGTCTCCTATAGAAATTGACCATGCCTAAGAATTGACGTAGGTGTTTAACGGTGGTCGGGACTGGAAATTCCAAGGCTCCTTTCACATTTTTCTGAAGGGGCAAAATTTCTTTATGGGAAATATGATGTCCCAGAAACTCTACCTCAGTACGACAAAGGCAAGTTTTGCTGGGTTTTAACTTATACCCGTTGTTTTCTAATGCTGAAAGCACTTTATCTAAAGTAACTAAGTGATCCTTGACAGTTTTACTCAATATGATGATATCATCCAAGTACACCATTACTTCGGACCATGGTAAACCCGTTAATGCCAGCATCATGCCACGTTGAAAAGTGGCAGGACCATTCTTAACACCGAAGGGCATCTTTAGATATTCGTATTGTGCAAACGGTGTAGAAAAAGCGGTTTTTTCTATACTATCTGGTTCCATGGCTACTTGATAGTAACCTCGAACTAAGTCTATTGTGGTAAAATACGTATTCCCATACATATTGTAGATCATATCAATTAAGTTCGGTAAGGGAAACGAATCAGTTTTTGTGACGTCATTAAGTTTCCGGTAATCAATACAGAGACGTAATTTGCCATCTGGTTTCCTGACTGGAACCACTGGAGCTGAATAAGGAGACTTACTGGGACGAATGATGTCCTGTTCCAGCAACTCTCGACACTGTTTTTCAATTTCTTGGGCCAGTGGGCCCTGAAACCGGCGAACTGGGAGACGCACCGGACGTTGACTCTCCATCTCAATAGAATGGGTGATGTTAGTTGCAGCGCCCACATCATGGTCCCCAAAACTTAACACTGATTGGTGTTTCAGTAACACTTCAATAAGACTCTGTTTTTGAACATTGTCTATGGGAATTTGCGAAAAACAAAAATCTTCTTGTATTTTCTCAGGAGTCCAAATTTCTACAAAGTTTGTGTTTTCGGAAGACACTGGATTAACAGCACAAACTGGAATCGAAAGGTTTTCTTCTTCTACAAGGGACATGAATTGTCCTACAACAAAGTTTTTCCTAATGTATTGGGCATTTTCCGAAGTATTCATGACAGCTACTTGATCACTTGAAGATAAATTTAATACTCCAGATATAGGGACAAGACCATGCTTTGAATTACCCTGGAAGCCCACTAATGTCAATGGATCCATCTCCTCCGTAACACTCTTGACCTTAACCAACTTACAAGAAAAGGGAGGAATGCTAGTTGTATGTATAGTTATACAATTGTAGAATGGCATTTTGAGGCTTACATCCTTAGCTACGGTTTCCATCACATTGTCTACCCTACGTAGCAATTCCCTGTCAGTTAAGTCAGGAAGCAGATTATTATCCTTCAAGGCTGCGGCTCCCAAGATCATCCATTCTGCCAGATCTTCAATCGGGAGCACTAAAAAAATGATTGGTTTGGTAACAAAACCGCTATCAGGAAAGTATATCGGTGTTTCAACATAAGATTCTACGGTAACTATGTGATCTCGAGATAAACCACTAATAGATTTGATGCCTATATCAGCAGACGGCCGCAAAGTAGCATTTTTCAAATCTCTTCCAACCAATTCGGCATTGATCAAGCTAACTCCAGCTCCATTGTCCACCATACAGATAAAAGCCTGAGCTATGTGGACTAAAAGTAACAGGTACGATCAAGGGATCGATAGGATATTGAAATTTTATCTGTTTTATCTGTACTTGACCACCCAATAAAGGAGGATCCTCTTCCTGTGACAAATGAGGAACTAGATTTTTTAGTAATTCTGGAGTATCCAGCTGGGTTGCGGATTCTTCCTTTGAAGACGCAACTTCCAAGAGCTTATCATGACCAACCACACTGTGTCTGTCTGTAATTGAGTCCGTCACAGATGTTTTCTCCACCGGTGGACTCAATACCGTGGAGACTGGTAGTTTAACGGCTGTTTAGTAGAACAGTCGTCCATTCCCATACAATAACCCTCGTAATGAGTTTTCTGACACCCCTCACAAGGATCAAGAAATTTTCGGGAATTAAGTGAACGGTTACCGCCATCGTCCTGATGGGACGGTGGTTGATGATTCTGTTGCATGTTTTTGGGAGGAAACTTTTTCACTGCACTATTAAGAAACACTTTGGGTAACCGAGGGGATGTAACTTTTTGACCCTGACAGGGTCCACTTTCCTTTGGAGGTATCCTATTTGGGCATTTTATCCCAGGGTGTGGACCTCGACAAAAAGGACAATCAACCCTAATGTTCTTCGGCGGAGACACTGGAACAGAATTGTATGAGCGACAATCTGCCCGTATGTGTCCTTTCTTCTTACAGTAACTACAAATACCCAAGTATTTGTAGCACTCCCTCATTCGATGACCACGTTTCTCACAGTATTCACACACCAAAGTTTTTTTATCCTCACCATCTTTATCTGAACCAAAATCCTTCCCATGATAATTATTTGTACGAGTCTGAGTGGGAACGTACTTTGGTGGAGGACTACGTCGATTGTCCCGGTAGTATCTACTACCTGACGACTTTTTCGTGGGGCTATGACTATATGACTGAGAAGAATGACGTTTATCATGAATTGACTTATTTTTCTGACGTTTATCTTCCCTAACCTTCAAAGTATCTTCCCAATTAGGATATACTGTGTCTATTTGAATTATAGAATCAACAGTCTCATTCAAATCATCCTTCTTTTTATCAGATCTCCTATGATATCGGAACTGTTCTTTTTCAATCGGCTCAGAAGGAGCCTGAGATATGGAATTAGAGAAGGTAGTATTGGTTTCATCTAATGAGTCTGCGTAGTTGACAATTTTTTCCCATGGAGTTCTACTAATGCCATCTACCTCTTGCATTTTTATGTATTCTCGCACACTCCGTTCAATATATGGGGGTAAACTGCAAAGAAACGCAGTACGCAAAGATTCATGCTGACGCATGTCTAACCCCTTGTAAGCTCTGCGAGCTAGTCGCTCTAATCTGAGTGCGAACATTCTGATAGACTCACCATGATGTCGACGAACTGTATGATACCTCTGAAGTTGATATGCTTCTTTCCGTTTCTCTTCACCCCGGTACCATTGAATTAAGGCATCTCGGACAGAGAAATAATTCCTATCATCCTTGACTAATAGTTGATATAACTGTAAGAAACTGCCCTCTAATTGACGACCTAAAAGCCGCAACCATTGTCGAGGGGCATTTGGGTAATGCAAGCTACAATATGCTTCAAAATCACCCAAATAGATCATGAAGTCTTGATCGGCCTCATACTTGTATTTACCCGGGTCTACAACTTTCAAGCGCTGACTGTTCTTGAGAAGTTGTGTCAGTAAGGCAACTGCTTCAGTAAGCATATCTAAATGATTTTTAATCTGCTGACCCGTATACAAAGGAAAATCTGGGAGATTTGATCTCGAAGAACTCTGGTTAGGTTGAGCCAAAGTTGGAGGCTGAGATTGAAAAGTAGGCTGTAACAACGGCCTATTTTGAGCAGCAGACTGAGGTAAGACACCATAAGTATAGCCCAGGTTAGGTTGAGCTAAGTTATGGGATCCAAGGTTAGGATTTGTGGTATAACCACTTCCTTGTTGAGCCAAGGGAGGTTCTACCGATAATGGTCTTCTGACTGAAGTATCCACAAACTGAGCCAGTGGAACATTATGGGTTCCTGACTGAGTTGTTTGAGACTGAGGGTCTCTAATATCCTCTGGTTGTAAAAGATGACCAGTATACCTATGTGAACCTGATGGTGGTTCTTTTACTTCATCATATTTAAAGTCAGGCTGTGATAAATTAAGTCTACTAAGATGATCTAATTGAGCCAGAGAAGTGTCTGACATCAACTTATCTTTTTGTTCTTGATGAGCTAACTGCTCCTCTACAATTTTCACATCTTTTTTAAATTTAGATATAAGATCTTTTACCAACGTAGGGGGTAGTATTGAATCAGAAGGTGCCTTAGACAGCTCCTGTATAATATCCCCTCCATTTTCAACGTCTATAAGGTTTTCAGATTCCGATCGTCGTGATTGACGGGAATCTAAATCATACATACTACGTGCTGGGGCCCCGGATGCATTATCAGCATCCGTAGGTATTTTTACCTTTGGATCCTCTTCTGAATCCGATTCCAAATATTTTTGCGATTCCGAGGTCTGGGAATGAGCCATGTCTATACAATAATTTACTACCTAAATAAATAAAATATACTTCTCCTATGAATCGGAGAAAAACCAGTTTAGTATACAACAAGAAATCACGAATAATTGCAAGAAAGCTGTGAAGACGCAGTGAACAAAATCACCCGAAAGCGCGGCCACCCGAACCAAAGACTTAGGTCCCTGTTCGGGCGCCAAATAAAATAAATGGGTATTATGTAGCGGGAAGTGACTGCCACAGAAAATTGAGTCTTAAGAAAAAGAGAGAACAATGAAAAAATAACTTTAAATTTAAATAAAAATCCAATTCACTATCTTAGATAAATACCTTCAAAGCGTCATAAATAGTATCTGAGTTGGTAGTTTCGCTTGAAAGTAGCGTAGCTCTGGTTTTTATTCTTCAGATAACCAATGGTAGAGGCGACTTTTCCTACCGGGAGGTAGTGTCGCTGAACCCAAGTATTAGCGCGGGCAACCACGTAATCTTGGGGGTGAGTTATTCTCTGTGACGCCGATTTAAGTTGTACGGTAACTCAGTAACTCTCTCGCATCTACTTATCAATTTATAAATCCAGGTATTGCAGATAGATGAATAGGTTTAAAGAAAGATAATGAAAATAATAAAGGTTTAATAAATAAGCGAATAAGCAGAATAAGCAGAACAAGCAATTAAGCAATTTTAGAAAAACAAATTATATACATTTACCGACTGAATGTCGAAGAATTAAACTAAAACTGGTTTGCGCAGCGAACTAAGAAATAACCAAACAACGAACATGAAAGTCGTAAAAGTGTGGATATTATTTAAGTATAATTAAACAAGTTCCACTTATCTTTTATAATAAGGTTTCTTCTTTTTAAAGATGTCTATGACTATATAAATGATTTAAATAAGTTTCCAATTCCCAATATAAGTAGAAAGACAGAACTCAAAGAACAGGTTGAGTTTCAGGAATTTAACTCCAAGGATCGAAAAGCACATCCAGAATTCTATCCAAGGATCAAAAGCCAAAGAGCAAATCCAAGCCCAATAACCAAGTTTTGAAAAACCAAGTTCTGAAACCAGGTTCTGAGACCAAGCTCTGGAACCAAGCTCTGGAACCCTAATAAATAAATGATTTACAGAATTAATAATCTATCCATCTTTAACCTAAATAACTTAAATTACTTTAACAATCTTAACATCCTAATTCCTTACCCTTTTTTATGTTAATAAAAATTCTACAAGGGGCTTGAACTATTCTTCTTAACAATCCTGTTTGTGACTTCAGATGGATTTCAAATATTTACATTGCATGAAAGTCTGTAAATATATTGTTTATATTATAGAATTATTACTGGAGTGACATCGTTGAGACAATATTATTATTACATCAAGTTAAGATTCATGGAAGTTAATAAGATGATTTAATTAAACTCCCACCTGCACTGATGAAGTATTCAACTTGTGCAGTATCTTCCAGAACGTCAAGACAGTCAAATATTTCAATGCTTTAGAAAGCAATTTCACATACAGAATATTTCATGAATTATTAAGTGAACGTTGATAGTTCAGAACAGAAATTTACTAAAGATCATTAAAGAATTCAAAACATTAAATAATTAAATACTTCTCAAGGAATTCTGGAAATAATAAGATTCGATATTATATGTTCCTTCGAGCCAACTTGGTAATTAATGTCTAATAAATAAATAACAAATAAAAATGACACTGATGATCTGAGAAGATATAACTTGAACATATAACGGTATTGGCCCAATATATAGAATTAAAAAAAAAAAAAAAAACTCCCCTATATATATATATATATATATATATATATATATATATATATATATATATATATATTCACAAAAAATCCGTAAAAAAAACTTCAAATTTTTTAAAACTGTTTTTGTAAATGAAATATTTATAGTTTTAATACAGTATTTATGTGAATTCAAGTCTAATACTTCACAACTACCAAACTGTGCCACCAACTGACCACCAATTTAAAAAAAACATGATAGAATTTAAAAAAAAATTATAACTGAAGGATAAAAAAAAAAAAACAAAAGTGATCGGATATCTTAGGAAAAAAAGTTACTATAGCCTCAAAGGCTTGAATTATCTTATATGATTTTCTTATAAAAAAGATTTGACTCAAAAATATTATACTGAAGAATAAAAGAAACAAAAAAAAACTGACGGATGTCTTTAGGAAAAAAAGTTACAGCCTCTCAAAGTTTAAAATTTATCGATAGGCTTTCTAATAAAAAAAAATAACGGGTTATGCTTATTTTAGAACCATCCTAGTTCAGTTTATGATAAGATTTGTTAAGTATACATAGATTTACTCTATATACTTAACAAAATGTATCATAATCTGAGGTAGAGGGCCTAAAATAAGACTCAACCTCGATGGATAGTCAATGAAAAATCTATGGGAGTTTTAACAAGTTTGATTTGAAGTTGTAATTTTTTTTCCTTTTTTTTAGTCTGCTGTGGTTTTTATAAAATTGGGGTCTAAATCGAGACCTAACCTGAATGGATAATCGATGCCATAAACCTAGACTTAACCTAGATCCATCCAGGGTAGGTCTCGGTTTAGGACCCTAAAAGTTTAGGTTATGATATGCTTTGTTAAGTATGTTGTGTATGCTTAACAAATCTTATTGCAACCTGAACTATGATGGTCCTAAACTGATCTTGAGTTAATTTTTTTTTATAAGAATACTGTATGGGAAAATTCCGAACCTTGAGAGGCTGTAACTTTTTTCCTAAAGAGACTGATCATTAATTTTTTTTATTCATTATATTTTTTCTTTATCTATGCTAGAATTATCATAAAATCTATTTATAGGTAATTATTGTAAATAATTACCCATCTTAAATTTATATTTTCAATAAAAATATAATATATATATATATATATATATATATATATATATATATATATATATATATATATATATATATATATATATATATATATATATATATATATACAGTCAAGCCATTTAACTTGTCAACTTTTATGGCAGTGTATATGCATCTAGGTTAGGTTTAGGTCTGCAGCACGACAAGCCGTATAAGTTAAATCTCAGTTTTAGCCCCTCCTAGTTCAGGTTATAAGATTTGTTATATAAAACTGATCTGTGCATCTTGCTCTTCTGCAGACACCTTACACACATTTCCAACCACCACTTCATCATAAATACATGCAGAATATTTTTATTGGGTTTGCAATTTAAAGAACCTTCCGTACATGTCTTTTAAAAACATTTAAATAAATGACACACAAAGCCAATAACACTCTGCTAAACTCAGCCGGTACTTGGTCTATGAAAAAATTGATGTCCATGTTCCACATACAGTATGCTTTGATAAACTTCTTGGGTGGGCAGATAAGTGGGAAATGAATTTTAATGTAAGGTTCTTCACCGGTTACTCAAATAAGAGTTTTAACTACGATGCCATGAATGGGGATTGGCTTGGTTCCGTCAACAAAAAGATTTAGGTGATTATAAGCAGTAATTTGAAAGTAGCTAATCAGTGTCTGGAAGCTAGGAATAAAGCTAATAAGATGCTGGGCATAATAAATCGCAATGTTGTTTACAAGAGCAAGGAGAAGCAATTGGCACCCGTATAATATAAGAAGCATGTTAGGCCAGTAATATACGTGCCGGGCCCTTATTTAAAGAAAGACTTAGATATGCTAGGAGAGAGTGCAACGTAGAGCAACAAGGATGATTTCTGGGTTTGAGGGTAAGAGCTATGATAGGCTGAGGTGGAAGGAGTTAGGAATGTTTTCTGGAGAAAGGCGATTTCTCAGGGACATGACAAGCCCACAAAAAATATTTACATCTACTGATAATATGGAGACCAACAAATTTTTTCATAGTAGAAAATGGACAGGTGACCAGGGGCATAATGTACCGCAGCAGCGGCATCTGATGTCAGGAAGCGCCATTCAAGAATAATAGGGTTGTTAAATTCTTGGAATAGTCTGCCACAGGAGGTTGTTGAGTGTGACCTGATTGCAAACATTTAAAAAAGGGTTGATAGGCATATGGATGGCTACATTATATAATATATTTAGACAAAGCCAAATTGGCGGGTTTTTAGCTACAGTAGTTAGCTGCATGTGTGACCATAACTTGTTATTAATGCATGTGGGATGGTTTGGGTATCATATATATATATCATTAGTTTTGACTAAGCCAAATTGGCTAAGCATGTGGATGGTTTGGGTATCATATATATATATCATTAGTTTTGACTAAGCCAAATTGGTGGATTTGTAGTTACAGTAATTTGACAAGCCCTAGGGTGCTTTTGTGGATTTGCATGAGCATACATGGTACACCAAGTATGTGCTTTGGCAAATCTCTCATTTTGTTGTGGAAAAATATCTTCAACCTCGTTACTTTCCACCAAAAAAGTCTTAATTCCTTTAACTTTTTGAGAAAATTTAAACAGGTCATGAGCAGTCAGTATATGGCCATGGACAAGGTGCTGCAGACTTTCCCTTTGGGCCAGTCTCTTAATCGTGCCACCAAAAAATACCATCACATGCTGACTTACCATGTGATGTTGCAAAGAAACTCCAGTCAGCAGTTATTCAATGGTCATTCAAATGGCAGCAAAGGTTAGCAAAATTTTTATAATTTTTGTATTGCGTTGTGGAACCATCACTAAAGTAGTGAATGTGCTCGATACCTTGAACTTTGGATTTCAGGAATTGAAGAACCCTTCTAATGAACACATAATTTGCTGATTATTGATAATCAGCTTTTTTGCTGGCTAATCAGCCGATTACTT
This sequence comes from Trachelipus rathkii, assembly GCA_015478945.1. Taxonomy (NCBI): domain Eukaryota; kingdom Metazoa; phylum Arthropoda; class Malacostraca; order Isopoda; family Trachelipodidae; genus Trachelipus; species Trachelipus rathkii. The sequence continues at coordinate 38,160 of JABUQX010094229.1, forward strand.
TATTCCCTTTAAAAGACTGAATGTAAGACATTTCATAACTGCCAAGTTCATTATCAGATAGCTTTGGCACAGTAACAATTACCAATTTTAGCTTGTATATTGTCTGTCTGCTATTATGGCTTTTTCTCTTTTTTATTTTCATTTGTAATTTTTATTTATATTTTATTTTTATTAAAAATCATACAAATTTTTTTGCCTTTTTTACTATTTTTATTTTGCCTGGTACCTCTGGTCTGATATCAGTTTTAAAGTTCAATACTCTCAAGTTGTAATGTAGAAACAAGAGTTTCACCATTTTCAGAACACTTCCTATTCTTTGTAGGTTTATGTCTTAATATAGCTTCAACTTTTGGTGTCCTTGCAGTCACAACCATTTGCAAGAAGATTATGAGCATGTTGTCCTTTCAAACCATCTCTGATAGCCAGCTGTAATGTGTGTACAGCGCATCGCATATGTTCTATCTTTACCGCAGTGAAAGGAGAATCCACATCTTGATTCACTTTTGTTTCTAAACTACCTTCATAATTTTCTGCATCGATGATACAAATTTCAGATTCACTAACTAGGCTTGTATTATGTTTCAAAGGAGTCTACATTGAGTTAATCTATTGCACTATAGTTACAATTGCTAAAACTGCTCTTTGTAAGCTTCAGACTCTTTAAGAAACTTTCTCAACTAGACTTTATAAATTGTGATAATTTGGCCGTGTGTGTCTCGACACGGCTAAAAGTTCGTGTTACTTCATTATTTGAATTGGAGAATTGGACATTTAGTGCAAAATAATTTATTCTCTGTATTACAAGCATCCATTTTTTTAGAAAAAAATTTGCCCATGGAGCATTTGTTTCAGCACCTTTTTCTGCTTTTCAGCTTCACTTATCACCAGTTTTCTGATATCATGCCTTTCCATAGAAATGCCTAACTTATTGGCTAATTCTCCATTTAATCCAGTAAAACCTCGAGATGAAAAGAGTTAAGGGTACTCCATCATCTACAACCATTTGGATGATATGGGTTTTATATTTTTCCGCTGTCATAGATACCGTCGCCTTTTGACTTGTTACAAATCTTGAAATAGAAGGTTGTATAAATGTTGTTTGGGTAACTGGTGTAACCTTAATTTGGTTTTCTTCTTCTACTGTTTTAAAGATTTCAGGATGGTGTCTTTCCAAATGGCGTTTTAAATTAGATGTCTTATCACTTATTAATTGATATTTATATTTATACTAACATTATAGTAATGACTTTCAATTTATATTATGTCACATAATTATTATTGAGGCTATATAATGAGCAAAGCATGTAAGCTCTCTCAATCCCTTGTTGATTTCACTTTTTTTTGAGTATTTCTTTTGATAATGAGATTTAAAAAATTTACTTAAATATTGTACTCATTCTCAAAAAAAAAAAAAAATAAATAATAAATTGATTTTTACCAGAGAATTAAATTATTTTAGGTTACGCATATTAAATACTAGAGGGCTGAAAATATTATTATAAGGGATTATTAGAAAATAATAACCTGAAAAGCGTTGAAAAATTATATATAATATATATAATATATAGTATATAATATAGTACTATAATATATATATATATATATATTATATATATAATATATATATATATATATATATATATATCCAATAATTATTAATTCTAATTACTAACATTAAATTATGCACACGCGCAGGTACCTTACTGAAGTGACTACCAAGACCATGAAGATCCACATCTACTATGGATGAGTCTGCCGCACCAGCCAAAGCGGCTCTGGCACCACAAAATCTTTATATCGCCTGAGGTGCACTAGGCTAGAGTGGGCTCCTTCACGAGACCGGAGGTCTTTATACGAAGAGCATATGCGCATTAATCTGATTAACAGCCCTGTCGGACAGGGTAATGTTTCGTTGACGGGACATTGATAACATAAGGAAATGGAGCCATCGGTGAGACAGCAAATCAACTAACGAATTTGTATTCATTAGAAGGTGTGACGGATTCATCTACGCACACCAGTTCTTCTGAGAGGATTACATGTCTGTATCAATGAGAGAATAGAGAAAAGCTGAGGAGCTAAAAGGCAGTCATAGCAATGAGTGTGCTTTAGTTGATCGACACACACTGTTGACTCGCGAGGGTGAACCAATTTATCCTGGTACTATTCGCACTGAAAACAAGGAGGCTGATACGCCCGCGCTAACGTTGATCACCGGCGTAAATTTGCGAATCGTGTGTTCTACATCATCGACTGTGAATAACATTTTAACACAGAGAGAGCGTTATATTCCCACATCTAATGTATCGAGAGTATTTTCCTATCGTTCCAGATAGGAACTTTGTATAGCAGCGAAGTAGACCAATCAAGCGAACTTGAGATTGTTGAACTCGAGATGTAGATATTAAACGTGAACAAGTCCAAAGTAGCTACATCTACTAATGAAAGTACAGTAGCTTCCAATTTGTGTATTTAATATAGCATTCGGACAGACTTCGTAATAGCTCAGCGTGTTAGGGTTAGTAACAGCGCGCGATATGAGTTTGCCGTAGGCGAGGTTTGGCGAGACAATATGTCGAGAGATTATAATGTAAACTCGTTGTATTTATTATCAATACACATTGTGAGGATAAGAAATATAGTAGAGAGGATATATATAATACAATTACACATTACTGTTGTCAGTAACATATTGAAGCAACTGACTCATATTATAAATGTTTCACCCATAGTGAACACAATGTTTACAAAGTTGACAATATTTTCAAATATGCATTTGGAGTAATAAGCGACTATCCCCTAGACGGTGCTCAGTTCTCTCTATCCGGATTCCACTATGGGTAATCTACATATGGCATTCTATGTAACATGGATCACTCACAACAGAGTATATGCCCCCGGCTCTGGTGGCAGAGCCATCCAAAGGACTCAGAGCTTGCTATCACTTTCAATAGATCATCATTGGTATAGGTGGGGCTAGTTGCGCTGCATTCTCAGACACCCTAGCTTCTCGCACTGCCTTAGCTCTGTGGCGCGGTTGACATGTTACGGATGATGCCTACCAATAAACCTATAATGCGATATGCAACTAGGGAAATATCGAAGCTGTGTATGGTGTTGAATGTAGTGAGAGACTCAGAGAAATAGTAGCATTAGTAAGAAGTGGTTCGTCGATTATTATTGCGATATGAGGGATCGAATATTAATTTCGACGTGATTTTCGATATTTGTTTTAAATAATCGACAAGCCGATATTCTTTGTCATCAAAATGGATATTTTTTTGTAGTAAATGCTGCGGAAATCGAGAAGAGAACTTAACAATGGGCAGTATCTTCGCAAGAAACTACAGTACGATTGCGGCGGTCAGAACAAAGCCATGCCTGGCGTGAAGATGAAAGAAAAAGTATGTAAGTTCTTCTACGCAGCACCATGGCGAGAATTTCGTATATATCTTATAACGTTCAATTTTATCAAATAATTTTAACTTATTTATTTATAACAGACGTGTAAATATAAAATTAATTAACCCGACACCAGAGATGTGGGTTTAAGATAGTTTCGTTCTGTTCCATATATTAGGGAATGTATTCAGTTTTTTATGTATATCAAACTATATCTGGCTCCAGGACATTAGATAGTAGGTGTCTACACTATTGTTTCGTTGTAGTGAGAGTGAGGGTTTATAATATACTAATTCACTATATTATAGTTAATCAGTGAATTCAAATAGTATCAGTGATAGTAAGGTGTCATAATATATAATGTCTTAAAACTGACTCATATTGTGCTATTTATTATTTATAATTTCTTAAGTTAACAAAAAATAATTTATTAAAGAATTTTATTAAAAGAAGTTATTATAAATATATATATATACGATGATAGAGAATTGTATAAAATAAGTTATAATTATACATGTCATGCATGAGAAACTAAGAATGAATCTATTCCGCGCGATTTGCGGAAACATCCCGCCATTCCGCAACCTCACTTAACGGCAACATCCGCATTCGCATCCTCTTTTGAAAAAGAGGATGTTGAGGATGTTTTTTACATTTGATTAAATGCATAAAAAATAAATATTATTTGGCATCTTTATCATGGGAGTTTATGGAATATTGTACAATTTTGAATTTCGATATAATATATATATATATATATTATATATATATAATATTATATAATATATATAGTATATATATAATATAATATATATATATATATATATTATAATATATTATATATATATATATATATATAGTTAATATATATATATATATTTATATGGTAAATTTGCATTTGATCGCAATTTAAGATGTAAATAAAGAAAGAACATATAA
>JABUQX010094229.1:45000-47899 GCA_015478945.1 Trachelipus rathkii
AATTAATTATTATTAACGAGTGTATAAATATATATATATATATATATATAATATATATATATATATATTAATTATATATATAATTAATATATATATATATATATATATATATATATATTAATATTAATATATATACTATATATGTGAATGCACAACTGATAAACAACGCAGGAAATTTTTTATTACACCCTTCAAACATCCGATACCATCCCCAGTTAACTGAGTTCTTTTTCTCAAGAACATAACCGCAGCAGGTTCGCTGATCAAACGTATTAATGCAGCAGAAACGTAATATTTTCTTTGTAACTCAAGTACAATATATGATATAGATATATAATATATATATATATATATATATATATATTATATATATATATATATACGTTATAATATATATTAATATATAATATATATAATATATATATATATATATATATATAATATATATATTAATATATATATATTATATATTGGTCCCTATTCTTGTTTTTACGACTCCGTCAGTTTGATTTTTTTTTTAATATATTGCTACTGATATGATACCAACAATGAATTTTATTGGTAACGGACATGATTCAAAAGTTCGAAATTTTTAAAATAATTTTTTTAAACATAACATTTATGTTAAATATTGTTTCAAAAATGAAATATCTCGAAAAGGGAACGACACTTACAGAAAAACCAATTACAAATATTTGAAATCGGCGTATAAAGCTTATTAAAAAATGAAAAAAAATAATATTTTTTCATATGACAATATCTCGAGAAGTACGACACTTACAGAAAAACCAAATTACATATTTGGGAATCAGCGTATAAAAGCTTATTACAAAATGTAATAAAAAAAAAATAGTCGAGCCGACGGGGGAACAGAGGGGGGGACGTTTTCCATACCCGTAAGGGAGGGGCGGAGGAACCCCGCGACACCCAAATACCAAAGCGGGGTTCCGGAGACCCTCCCGGAGGGGGAAGGAAATAGTCTACCTGTCGTTCTCGGAAGCCCGAGAGACCCGACTCCTATAATAATATATATATAATATATATTAATATATATATATATTATATATATATATATATATATAATATATATATATATATAAATATATATATATATATATATATTTTATTATATATATATATATATATATAATATATATATAATATATATATCATTAGGGATGGCCAAAAAATATCGATATACTGCGAATATCGATTTTTTGGCTCGATATAATCGATATTTTTGGCGATATTTTCTTAGGCGATTTATCGATATTTCGATATTTTTCTTAATATCGAAAGCCGATAAAACTTTCAAAAAAAATTTTTTTAAAAGGCCGGAAAAAAATAAATCTTATCCCCTCTCCCGACACCCTGAAGCGTGATGAAACTCTCTTTCCCCCCATATTTCGTTCTTTCGTTCGTTCCCACAAGTCGTTGTATAAAATAACCGAAAAAATTGGGTTTTTAGAATTTTCGTCTTTTGGGAACCAAAAAATACCACATAGTCAAATTGTCTTCTGGATTCACTAATTACTATTCAGTTATTCAGTGATCAAGTGGACCCAAATAACCCACATAAAATTTTTGGAATGATAGTAAAAATGCTTTTCCTGCTATGTTTATGTTAGCAATGAAATATCTTACTGTAAATGCGACGTACGTCAGTCTCGTCAGAACGAACAGTTATCATTATTAAACAATGTTTGCTCAAATGAAAGGAATAGATTGACTTCCGAGCATTTCAATCAGTTAGTCTTTTTAGGTGTATTAGATGATAAGTATTGGGCTTTGTAATAATATATATATATATAATATATAATATATATATATATATAATATATATATATATATATTAAATATATATATAATATATATATATTATATTATATATATATATATATATATATATATATTATATATATTTATATATAATTAAGGGTAAATACTTGAGTTACATTGAATATAAGGAAAGGAATTAAAATAGATCAAAGTTTAATTTTATCTTTTTCATGAAATATATTTATAAATTTATTTTATTTTATTCTGAGACTGTTTAACGACTTTGCAGTCCACTCGAGAACAGCCTGATCCTGATTTACGTGTAGCTCTGTGGAGTGTGTTCAGTGTCAGTGTGGACGAAAATAATCATTGCAGAAATCTAATACCGGAACAGGAGTACTGTGAGTTGGTTTACAGTTAACATACCGAGTACAGACTAGTCTAATCATCTAATGGCGATTACGATTGTTTCGCTTAAATATATAATTAACTAAATTAACCGTTTTTATAATTGCGGTTACTGAATTGAGTATTTTGGGGTACATCACTACAGCTTTTTCTTATGATAAGTCGTCTGGCATCAAGTTTCGAACTTCTCAAATATTATTTCATTTATTATAAATTTAATAGATCTTTTAAGATCCAGACTTCCAGAGTCGTCAAAGTATCAGTTGTCTACCATCCAATTTCAATTAAATTTCGTTGTTAGAATCAATATTTATTTTGTAACTTAATTTTACATATAAAATCATTTTGAAGATTCCTAGCCTCATTAATACTTAATGTCATTTTTTCCATTTTTAAATACGAAAAAAAGTTATTTTTATGATTATTGCTTAATTTTCTAGTGAAACGCAATTTTCTTATTTAATTTATTCACTCGTCCACAGAAAGTCAAAACACCCCCAGTTCCTCAAGATTCAACATCAACGCTTTCTAGCACAACTATAGTCTTCAACCTCTTGGAGTTGGAACTTTAACGTTGGGAAAGACTGAAGAGTGAAGATCCTTTTTCCATTTCTACTACTTTTTCTTCTGAACATACGTCTGCTTCATATTATAAAGAAAGCCTTCTCTCTCTCTCTCTTCTTCTCTCTCTCCTCTTCTTTAGACAGAGCGT
>JABUQX010094230.1:0-2500 GCA_015478945.1 Trachelipus rathkii
CACGGTTTTGACAAAAAAAAAAAGAGTTTGGAACCCTTTTAAGACTAGCCACTCAAGATACCTATTTTTTCTTTGATTACTCTTTGTATGAACAGACTAGCTTTGATGTAGAATCTCTTTACACCAACATTCCTGATGCCGTGAATATTTTGCACTATGAACAACTTTGGTTAAACAATTGCCCCTACTCCTTTAAACCATCTTTTTACAAACGATTTATGGATGACACATTCTTGCTGTTTACGGATAAAAATAAGATTCACAACTTTTTTACCTATATAAATTCCCAATTACCAAACATCATTTTCACCCGTGAAGATGAAGTTGACAGCACACTCCCTTTTTTGGACTTGCTTATTAAGAAAGCAACAACAGATTTTACCACGTCCATATTTAGAAAGAAAACTTTCACTGGCTTAGGTCTAAACTTCTTCAGCCACATTCCACTATCATATAAATGCAATAGTATTAAAACTTTACTGTTCAGAGCTTTTCATTTAACATCCACTTACACACTTATGCACAATGAATTTCGTTTTTTATTGAACTTTTTGGGATCTAATTTCTTTCCCCATTCTCTAGTTTATAAATACATTAATAAGTTTCTGGATTCTAGGTTTAACCCTCCCTCTCTTACAGCTTCAGTTCCTAAATTAAAACTATATCTTTCTTTGCCTTTCTATGAACACATTCACATTAAACTTTCTAAAGACCTTTCTCATTTTCTTTTTAATACTTTCCCTTAACTTGATACCAAATTTATTTTCAATCTTCATTAAAATAGCATTTTGTTAACACAGGAAAAGACCCCTGCGCTCTCCAAGTCTGTCATTATAAATTTACTGTGGTGGCTGCGATGCTCCTATGTTGTAGCAACTCAGCGCCACTCGCTGGTCAGAGATATTGAGCATAAGGTATTTCCACAGTAACAATTTATTACTCATAGCCTTCTCATTCATTCATAGTGATATGCACAACACCGATCATCTTAATTTCATAATTTGTTCTATATTGTCTCAAACGACGACTTCAATAACCAACTTGCACATTCTAGAATCTCTCCACATAGCAGAAATTAAACCCTCTTTAAACTGTGATGGCGGACCTGTTAAGTTGTTACTACTCTGACCAGTCTGTATTAATGAAATTTTTGCAGATGACTTTGTTGTTTTAATCCTTGAGTGTTATATTTCTAGTAAGTTTCTTTATTTTATTTTCAAGTGTTTTCTTGTGTTTTTCTTATTTATTTTTTTGAGTTACCCATTTAGTGTAAATTTCATTTATTATTTAATTATTTATTTATTATTGCTATCGAATTTTTGTGCCTAAGTTTATTCTGAAGATTTGAGTTTCCGGCTCGTTGTTAATAAGAAAATCAATGATCTGGTTTAAATATGATAATGATAATGTACATTTATTTTACTGAAAATTTTTTGTTTATTCCAAACATTTAATTTATGTATAACTTTTCATATTGTAGTCCAATAGTTCAAAAAAATATATATTTTTTCTTGTTATTCCCAGTCTGATGATGGAAACTGACAAGCTTTTCCGAAACGTTGTTTTAACCTATTTCAATAAAGATTTTTCAATGTTATCTAGAGCCTTGGTGCTACTTTTCATCCCTAAATTACGATACCCGGATTATAGAAATTGTCAGCTATATATATATATTATATATATATATATATATATATATATTATTATATATTAATATATATATATATTATTATATTATTATATTATATATTATATATATATTATATATAATATATATAATATATATAAATATATATATATTATATATATATATATTTATATATATCTATATATATTATCATATATATATATATATTATATATATATATTCAGGGCAGGGATGTATTGAATCTTATTATTGTTTTATGCTTTTGGTATATAACCTAGAGCATGCATAGTTTAAGAACCAATATTAGGGGGTACCTCGTGCATACTCAGGCCCCGCATAGTATTTGCATTTGTTTATGATGTTGAGCAATCGCATTTCTCAATATTTAGGAGCGTATTTATGATTGATTTGAAAACTCGACTCGACTTTGCGTAAGGTCTCAGTGAAATATTTCTCACTGGCATAAGAGTCTTAAAAAAATTTGATATTTATAAACCATCCTTTCCTTTATTCAATTTATATGGAAATATGTAATCATTTTTATGATGTAAGAACCAATAACCACTGAAGGACAAGTAAATGAGCTAAAAAAAGTATATATATATATATATATATATATATATATATATATATATATAATATATAGTATATATATATATATATATATATATATATATATATATATATATATATATATATATATATATATATAAAAATATATATAATATATATATATATATATATATATATATAGGTATTTATGATTCGCCAACCACCATAAAAAAGAGTAGATGTAAAGTTGGTATTGCGTATTCTATTATGCAGCAAGAACTGCCATTCACGCCTTTTTTT
>JABUQX010094230.1:7500-22500 GCA_015478945.1 Trachelipus rathkii
ATTCGTAGACCTATTACGTTATCTCGCTCAAATGAAGATGCTGACACAGTCTCTTTTTCGTCTCCATTTCACCTAATCTGGGAAGCTGTAGTATTATGGTCAGGCTTTTCAACTCTGTAAACTGTTAGATCCCCCCAAATGAGGAGATTCGTTATCTCCTTGAGTTCTGATCGTTATCCCGGTCCCTTGAAGTTGAATCCGATGTGATGCACTCTCTCTTTGAAGGGAATACATTAATGTGCACAAGTTATCTTCTCTTCCAAACCCCAATACCGTCTGCTCTGAGATGGGATACCTCGAATCCTACTTATGTTTGCAAACAGTTTATATCATCCTTAACTTCCCTCAACTTTTCTTTACCAAGAGGTGCTGGCGTTCTGCTTTAAACGAAGGGTGTATACCTTGCCTATTCCTTCTCCACATCCTTTGCTTCCTCAAACATCTTTTCAAAGATCTGCGGTTCTCTGATGTGAGAGCATACACCTTGGCTATTCCTGCTCAACCAAGCATCTGGCAATCAAATCTCTCTTCAAATCAATCAATCTGCTGCATTCTTGTGAGCATATTCTTAAAAAGTCCACAGTTCACGTGGATTTACTCAGTGTTTACTGAGGCTCTAAAAAGGGTAACAGTGGGGGTGTGTTGTCTGCTCTCTCCCTGACTCAATCTCTCCATACTTGCCTCGTGCTTATTTTACGGCAAATTAATATATAATGATTGCCTCTCTCGAATTTTATTCATTAACCAAGACCACTCTTATGTTATTATATTCAGATTCGCTCAGCGCCCTCCAAGTGCTTAAAACCCTATTCTAACATACAAAGGTACGCTGTACAATAATTTCGTTCGGCTGCTCACTCTCGCAAAAACAAGTACCTATGTTGATCCCCTCTCATTTTAGAGGTCTGGCAATGACTTCTCCTCTCTTCTCGGAGCTTTTTTCTAAGTACTCCGGATTGTCATTCGGACAAGTCGTCTCATCAAACCGATTATTATTCTGCTCTCCGACAAGTTCGGTTTACTGGAGGATGCTGGGCAAGTGATGCAAAGGGGGAGACTTAAGAAGTTAAAGCAAAAATTGGTGAGTGGCCTTCCTCTCACCGACGAATGCACGAGGGGATACTTGCACGCCTTAGTATTCGCAACTACCATTATCATCACGCACTAATGTCAGGGGAACTTGCATTTACAAATTTGTTGTGGCCATGCCCTGCAACCTGTTCGCTATATCTTCAGTGAAAGTAAAGAAGGAATGGAGAGAATTACAAGATGTTTCGTGGAAAAACTTGGAGCAAGAAGATTACAAAAATAAACATCGAGAAAATTGAAGTGATGATGGTTAGTAGAAAGGAGAGGAGAATTGTGAGATCATTGCGAATGGAGAGAGCTTGAAGAAAGTTATAGAATTTAAATACCTGGGTGAAATATATACAGAGAACGAATGGTGTGATGCAGAAACAACTCATGGAATAACGAAGTTAGGAAGGGCGGCAAGAGCTCTGTATCCTTTTTGGAAGGATCTATATATGGATGCAGAGGTTAAAAGAAGTATTTACGAAAGAGTGTTAGCAGCTACATTGCTATACGGTGCGGAGACATGATGTACTACCAAAAGGCAAAAAAGTAGGACATAGGCAACGGAGATGAAGATCTTGAGAGCAATAATTGGAAAGACTAAGAAAGATAGAATAAGGGAGAAAGAGTCAGAAGGGAAGTCGGAGTGACACCTCTGGTGAGGAAAATAGATGTGACAAGAATCAGATAGTGGGGACATATGGAAAGGATGCAGTATGACAGGCTGGCATAGAAACGATGAGAGTGGACACAGGATAGAAGACACAGAGGAAGACCAAGGAAGAGATGGAAGAAGTCGGTGCGAAATTCGTTGATGAGATATGAGCAGTCTACGGAGGAGGAAATACAGAGCCGAGTTGAGACGCATGCTGAGTCCACTGACAGGTCGTGATTTTCAACAAGACCAGGACCTTCATGGGGAGGAGAGCAATACAGTATATATATATATATAATATTTTTATATAATATTAATATTATATACTATATATATATATATAATATATATATATTATATTATTATATATATATATTTTATATATATATTATATATATTATATATATATATATATATATATATATAATATATATATATATATTATATATATTATAACACCTCCTTTCTGTTTTGTGTATTAATAAAGGGGTTTTAAGCTGTGATTATCAAGTAATCTGCATAGCTACTAATTTTTTTTTAGAAGGGGATGGGTGCTGATGTAGGTAATGCATAAAAAAGAAAAAATGTGTAATTGATAGAATAGCTCGCCTGGAGACGCTGTTGTAAATTAATTTGTATGAACGGGTAGTGATGTCTTCGATGGCTTTTACTGTACGAGATGGACAGGATTTTGCTGCTATTTTTTTTTTGTCTCTAATGGTTAGTTGTGATTTAATATTTAATTATTAAAGGTTTCCTGGGACTCTGAAAGGTTTGTTCATGGTCTATTGCTAAAAGGAAGAAGTGAGACAAAAGATGACGTTTTGTTAAGACCCGCGTATAGTTGTGCTGTGTTAGAATCGACTAAGGAGTTGGTAGTCTCTCTCTCTTCTCTCCTCTCTCTCTTCTCTCTCTCTCTTCGTCTCTCTTCTCTCTCTCGTCTCTCTCCCTCTCTCTCCTTCTCTCTTCTCTCCTCTCTCTCTCTCTCATTTTCTACATAATAATCATAATAATAATAATAATAATAATATAATAATAATATATAATTAATAATAATATAATAAGTAATAATAATAATAATAATAATATAATAATAATAATATAATAATAATAATAATAAATAATAATATAATAGTAATATATAGGCTTTGTAGCCCAGATTTTTCTATGAAGGAGTTAACGTATGGGCTTAAACTTGGTATAAAATGTTATTTGGGGTGCTAAATGATTACCTGCGAGTTGGGTCTCTACGTATTCTAAGGGGTGGTGTTTTCTCATAGCGCAAAGTCAAATTCGTCTGAAAACAGTGTTTAGGCTTTCGTATCTGGTAAATTTGGATGTGAGTTATGGTGACGTAATCTCGTCTAGACGAGATTATGTCTACGTGACCCCCGTGGAGAGCGCTGCCCCTAAAAATTGAAATGGTCAGGCTGAATTTAGAGATGATATAGATGAAGTCTGAATCTGTAGAGTTTGAGTTGACAATGGCTCCGGTGCTGGCTCCGGTGAGGTGCTGGGTTAGTAAATTGTGTAATGACACAATATTGGTGTCTTTATATGTTATTGATTAGTAGATGCTCGAGTAGAGGGTTATAGTTCGTATGATCTGAAGTATGATGGGTAGATGAAATTGGAATGTGCATGAAGAATGAGAAAGGAGCCCTGAAAATGAGGAAGTTTTAAGTCTAATGGCACGGTGGGTTGGCTCAGTGCGGTGGGTTGAGTTAGTAATATTTGTTAATAATATACAGATATTGGTATAAAATAATGTTTATAATGGTATAGATCTAAATATGAACGGTTTTGAGGACCTTTTTGGGAAGGGTTCCCGCTGTCTGCCTGCCTGCAGCCCGCTTCGGAAACGGGCGCCGCTCGCCCGCAGGCGAATCCGGCGCGAACCATCGCGAGAACGCATGCTGTTCTTTTTGCGAGTGAACATTTTGTTTTTGAAGCATGTTTTTGCATACTAAAGAGTAAAATCATAATCTGTAAATCGTAAATCCGGCTTGCCCTCCAAAGCCGCTACATGATCATTGATCTATTATCTATTTATCTAATGATTCAAGTTATATTTTTATTAAATTGCTATGTTTTACATATAAATCAGTAAATCAGTAAATTCAAACTAGACCCACCACCTACCCTTCCAAGATCTATTGATCTATTGATCTATTGCTTCAAGTCAATTTTTTTATTAAATTGTTATGTTTTACATACCTAAATTCAGTAATCAGTAAATCAACTGCTTCTCTCGCAGCTCTTTCAGCCTATGTGATCTATTGATCTATTGATTATTGATTTATTGATTCAAGTCTCTTTTTTTAGTATAAATAAGTTCTTGGGATAAAAAGTAGGAAAAGAAAATTTTTTTTTTTAAAGCATTTATAACATAAGTGTAGACCTTTTCTTATTCATTAGTGTTCAGGTATCAAGAGGATGGACGTTTGGTAAATTTATATTCGTGCGCACTGCTACATGTTTGTGTTGTCTACATGGATGCGGGAAAACCTCTTTTATTAAATATTTTAAAAGAGGTGAGATTTTCGAACAAAAACCTGTTAAAATCATATGGTGTTACAGTGTTTATCAAAAAGTTTAATGATTACAAAGATGTAATTTAATTTCACGAAGGTTTATATGATATAAAATTCTTCAATGTTTACCAGGTCCTAAAATTATAATCCTTGAGATTGATGCATAAATTGAATGGTTAGCAGAAACCTTTACGTTTAACTCTAATCATTTAAACATCACTGTATTTTTTGTAACTCGAATATTTTCATCAGATAGGTATATGCCGTGGATGTGTCTTTAACCTAGTAATATTATCTTGTTGGCCAATAGAAGAGATGAGCCAAGTCAACGTTGTGGACCACAAATGTTCCGGTACTCACGTAAGAATGTTCTAAAAGATATATAAAGAAGTTACATTATACTCAGTATTTACCTGCGAGCTCACCTACGAACTGCACAGAGTGTTGATGCGTAATATATATTACTAAGGAGGCTGAGACGGTATCATACCTGATAATGAGTATCTAGTAGGCAGATTATTACCTCTTATGAGAAATTAAAAACCTGAACATTTTGAAAAACGTATAGCTAATCTGTTGAAGATGAAAAATTTGTTCAATGTATAGCTGAAGTATGTCTAAATCTTATAAAGGAAATGTTCCTTTAACAGACCTCAGAAGGTAAAGTTGTGCCGTCATAGAAACATCTTAAAAAAAACTTTGCTGGATAATGTAAGAAACTATAAATGAATGAAACTTACAAAAGGGTAGAGGTGTGTTCTACTTTTTACTCTTCCGTCATAACCCATTGATAACAAGTGGCTTGCTCAATATATTCAGTCCAGAAACAACTCCACAAACAACTTAGCTCTTGAAATACAATCAGCAACAACTCACACAACACAGAAACAACAACAACAACAACAATACAAAAAGCAACAACACACAACAACAAGTCCGAAAACTCAATCAAACCATCAGATGCAAAAGACAGAGTATTACCCTTATCAGCAGCAACCTTTGAGTTTATATGATCCACAAGTTGAGCAGATAAATAATTGTATCGAATATTAAACTCTGATGTTAACATTCATGAAAAAAGAATTCTATATCAAAACGATATACATTAGTAGATCTAAAAGCTTTATTAAATTCACCTATGGAAGATTCAGCTCTAGTCAGATACTAAGAGAAGCTAATTTTAAACATGTACTAGAGGAAAGCTTGACAATGAGAGGTAAGAAAACTGGTCTAGCTTTATATAATATTTTAAAAGACCAGATTTCATGGAACGAGATCGATGAAACCATTATTGACGGGGGAAACAATAGTTGGTTTGAATATTGTTGACCTGATATCTGATCTCTCGCGTGATTGGAAGAACGATCCTGTAATAGGCTGGAACTGGATCAAACGTGAACTTCAGACTATTAATTTTCCGAGAAATTTAATCCAAAATAAACAAAGATTGTCGAATTGGGATAATATTCTAATGTCTCCTAGACCTGATGCGAGTCCTTCGGGTACATCTTACGCCTCGGACAGATTAAAGATGATAAGTAGAAACACATCACATTCAGGTACAGTTAGAATAAGAAAAAAAACATCATTTGGACCAAAATTCATTAGTTCCTAATTATTTAATGTACTTTTTTATATAGTTGTATTGTTTGTAATTTAAAATAATGTATATAACCTATGTTATCTCTCTGTATACATCTGCTATGTTTTTTAGGTTTGCAATTTAAAATAGTTCGTATAGGTATAAGGTTTTAATATTATTTTGTAATTAAAAATAAAATATTTCATATAGCCATTCGTTTTTATATCACCTTTCAGTATAAATGAATATGTTTTTATTGTTAATGTCATTGTGAATCATAGAGGCTAAGTAGGTTTTCGATAAATATTACTTTGATGTGAAACAACCATACAGTTACAGTGGCCTTTTGAGGTTCTCTTCAAAGTTTCTCAAATTAGCCAAAGAAATTGAAAAATATTTAGAGGTGAGGATGCTTTACCCTACATAAACCTATACGAAAAAAATTTCCGACACGAAAAACCATAGCCCATATTTAGAAAATGTCTGTCAACTAGACTTGACAGACATAATAAAATATAAATCTTACGCCGGCCGCCACCGCTGCGATGGTACCCGCATATTCAAATGTCGAAGGATAGAGAATAAGGCAGTTAAGAGAACTGTTGCTGCAGCAGTCCAGAGAAGTATAAATGAAAGATAAATAGAGATATCTCAAATGATATTGGATGAATCTTCTTCAGTACCAGGTAGTGTAGGCAAAACAATTACAGACCACGACGTAGGATACTGCAACATATTTTCAGTTAATAAAGCTGCAATAGTTGAAAAATTTTAAATAAATATAAAAAGAAATAGGTATTTACGAAAATAGAATACACATTAAATATTTCGTATACTACAAGACCACAACTTTCAACACCTTAATAGGTCTTATCATAAGAACACCTAAAGGCCCTGTAGAGATGGTTGGGACAAAACCTTATGTCTAGTAACACAGGGTAAAATAAATGATAACACAGGTGTTAAATAAGATATTATGTGGTGATTGAAGGCTCTGATGAAAATTTCTGAGAATGTGGTCTGATTTTATCATGGTCGAGAAAAGTTGTAGATACCATTAAATTCCCGAGGAGCAGGTTAGAGCCATCTTGAGTTTAGGTAGTTGAAAAAAACAAAAGTAGGGTTTTATAAACAGAAATACAGAAAATACGGTTTGATCCTAGAGTCACAGTATACAAATAAATAGAAAAAATATTAGGATCTAAAGGTAAAGGTAAAAATAAACAGTATCTTGTCAAATGGGTGGGTAACCCTATGAAGTTTAACAGTTATATAAATCTCTAGTGAAGTAGGAAGCTGATTAGTTGTGAACATGGAGAGTGAAGATCATTTCTATTTAACGTTGCCGTCATCGGCTTCTATGGACCTATATCCGGAAAATAAAATATCAGACTTTACTACAGAGTTATTGAGTCCCATAAAACTCGAACGAGAAATGTACGAAGTAGGGTTATGCGAAATGATATTGGATGCGCGTATCGAGAATATGCCTGATTCACATACAGCGTTTGTAATATTTAGAAGTGTAGAGAATGTTAAAAACGTATTAAAAATTAACACCGATATGATGATCGTCAAGCGTGCTGACAAAGATTATTTCTTTGAAAGATATTTAATAAACCGAGGTCTCTATAAATCTCTTACCGATGTGTTCATAGACTTAAACAAACAATTTTCAGCCGATTTGACTATATAAACACCAAAATGTAGCTTTTTTGAGCTCTAAAACGTTCGTTTCCGGTGTTTTTCTGTGACTGTAGTCATAACTTCAGAATTTTCAATTTTTGAAAATCCATGTTTTTGACTATTTTCATATCAACTTTCAGATTTTTTTGCGAAATGACTTCAAACTTAAATATGCATAGATGGGTCTATTACAGCGCATTATTACATTTTCGAATTTTTTAGGTTTTGTGCTCAGCGTTGTCCATTCCAAACCCATTTTTTTAATTTGAAAGTGAAAAATTGATATATTTTTTTTCTACCCATCTGATCAACATCAAATTTTAGGGCTTGAAAAATAGGGCAAGATGCATCTTTTTTACTTAGATAATTTTTTTGTATATGCAATAGGTTTGGATTTTTTCTTGGAACAAATTTTCAAAAAAAGTTTTTGAAAATTTTTAAAAATTTTCTTTTGGTATACAAAGAGTATATGAAAGTAAAAAGACATCTTGCCATTTAATTGTCGGATGGTGTAAGCACTGCTGAAGGACAGAAGCTACTTAAAGTATTTTGGACCAATCATTCTGTGGTCAAGCTATGGTTAAGTGAATCAGACAGTCTAGAAAAGGAAGCAGGCGCGTTACTTCCCATTTGTTTGTCCACAGGTGAACAAAACAGTAATAAAGTGAATCATACCCTGGTGTATTTATTAAACCGAGGTCTCTATAAATTTCTTACCGACGTTTCATAGACTTAAAAAACCTGGTGAATCACGTCGTATATGTAAAGGTTTAGTATTTCTAGTTAATAAAACATTCAACGAAGACAAAGTGTTAATCACTTTAAGTCTGGAGCTCCAAGTAAACCACAAGATAGAATACGTATTTATTTCCATACATCAGATTTGTTTCGTAAATTTAATTATCTACGACGATAATATTGAGAAATTAAGTATCAAAGCTACAAAAGCGGTGCGTTATATTCTCGGGGTGGAGGGTATTGGGCATGCTTGGCCAACGAAAAGCAACATCGATGATTCATTACATTTTGTATGCGACCCTTCAAAGATGTTACACGACCCGGCGTAGCGACTAATGTTTACAGAATATTGTAGAACCCCAGTATGTTGGAAACACTAAGTCACAGTTACTAAGAGTGATACATTTTCATAAAGATTACAGAGTTACAAGTTTTCCTAGTGTACACTATATACCTCTGAATAATGCTCAATTTAGAACCGTAAGAGTGTATATAAGAGATGTCGAAGGGAACCCTTACCCATTCACACATGGTACAGCTGTGTGTAAAGTGCATATACGGAAGAAGCTCCGATAGTATAAAAAAGTCTAACTCGTAAATAAGTATCTGTGAAACAATAATCATGTCTACCGACGATCATTTCTATTTAACGCTACCTTCCTCAGCCTCTATGGATCTACATCCTGAAAATAAAATATCGGACTTTAATACAGAAATATTGAACCCTATAACTTTCGAACGAGAAATGTTTGAAGCTGGATTAAGTGAAATAATTCTTGATGCCAGTATTGAGAATGTAACCGTTACCCGAGGAGCGTTCATAATTTATAGAAGCGTTGATTTTGTAAAAAAACACTTTGAAACTGCGTAACACTGATAGTTTACATATGCAGAAACGTAATGGTATCGAATATTACATGGAAAGGTTTACTATAAAGCGAGGGTTATACAAGTCTCTCTTGGACATACTTAGACACTTTAATAACCGATTCATAGTAAGTCGAATATGTCAAGATCTGATATTTCGCACTAATAAACCCAAGGGTGAGATAATGGAGCTGGTGATGCTGATCTTGGCGTGGTGCAAGTACATGATTTAAACTTCCAGTTTGAATCCCTAGCATGGTGGCGTATGGGTGTTTGTCTTACAGATAACCCTTCAGAAGAGGAGGTGAACCACAACCACGATGCTAGCAATTTTATACGCCTTGTATTTCATTATCTGCCTACTATTGACGATTATATAGCATCTTCAAAAACAACTTTTGCTAATTCATTACATTTCGTATGTGATCCTATTGAATTGTTACAAGATCCTGGTATGGCCTATGTTTATACAGATATTATAGATCATCAGTATGTAGGGAATACTAAAGCCTCATTGTTAAGAGTAGTTCATTTTCCTAAAGGTAATTATAACATTCCTTAATATATTCACTGCCCTCTAGTAAAAGACCCAACTGAGTTCGATTCGTATTTATATAAGAGACGTTGAAGGCAACCATACCCATTCACGGTTGGACAGCAGTGTGTAAAGTACACATAAGAAAGAAGCTCCGGTAAATAATAATAATAATGGAAAGAGAAAGAGTCTTCAGGGGTTCAAGAATGCAGAGGGGATATGGTTTAGGTGGATTTTTTTGCGTCGTTGTTCCGACGTGCTATCTCTTTGTTTAAATCAGGAGGTAAATACCTCGCTAAAAAAGCGGCTAGGACAGGGTATAGACACTTTCCATGATATTATGGGTTGTGTCGACCCTCGAGCAGCTGTAAAACGTCGACTAGCCGATGCTTCAGATGAAATGTTAGATGATGTTAAACGAAAAATACGGCGCAAGATGACTGGTCAAGGTGTAGGTCACCGTAAAAAACTTATAAAGAGGAATATGGAAAGACCACTAAAGAAAAAAGTGTATTGATGTGTTCGCGCTTTCTAACAACATTGTTATATAATGATAACCTGCAACTATTTCGTATATAAGAAATGTTTAAACATATCTCTCCCTCATTATCGTCAGCATTTGTACCAGCAGCATGCATTTCCTCCATCCACACTACCAGACTGTTGTAAGAGCGAATTGGATCTCTTTTCCGTGAATCCTACGCAGATCAGTGTAAGTGAATCCAATTTTATTAGTATTAACCCTGTTCACGCAATCACCAATACGGATGTACCTCTCGAATTCAATATCCCAGGCACTTCTGACCAATATCTTGACCCTTCGAATGTGTTTTTATATTTGAAGGCTAAGTTAGTAAACGAAGATGGTTCAGATCTCACGGGATACGATCACATAGTGTCCACCGAGACAAATTTCCTTTCCTGTATACGTGTTTTAATCAACTTGAAGTGTTTTTAAATGAAACATCTCTAGGGGCATCAGCTGCAAGTTACCCTTATCGAAGTTATATTGAAACTTTACTAAATTATTCTCAAGATGCGAAGGAGTCTCACCTGCAATCATGTGGATATTACAATTTAAAAGATGTAGAGAAACATAGGAACAACGCTGCTAAATCTAAAAATAACACGTACGAATACAGGCATTGTGAAACGGTGCTATTCTCTCAGGAAAGACATTCTACTATCAATGGACCACCATCAGGTTAACAGAACTACACCTCAATTTGCGCCCTGTTCAAAGCAATGTCTTGGCCACAACTAAAACCAAAAACCTATCTTCAAATTACTGGATGCTTATCTTTATGTACGTAAAGTGAAATTATCTCCCATTAAACATATGGAAATCGAGAAATCTCTTTTGACCGATACAGCAAAATATCCAGTCAAGAGAATTGAGACTAAAATTTTTAACTTTACCCAAGGATTATCGAGCATTGATAAACATCGTCAATGGTAGCTTGCCTCAGAAAGTAATAATAGGTTGTAGAACACGATGCTTATTCTGGAAACTACGAAAATTTTGCCTTTAAATTTATCCATTTCGCACTTAGAGGTATCAGTTTGCACGTGAATGGTTAACCATACGGTCGTGATTATGAGTTGATATACAAAGGCTCACATTCTCAATGTTCGTGACCTTTTTACGATTTAATTGCCAATACTGTATCTTGCAGCGATAATGGTACAAGTGTTGATCTCAAGACGTATGCTGAAAATAGTAATTTATATGCATACGATCTCACAGCTGATCTTTCAGCTTGTAGTGCTTATCATCTCAATATCCTAAGAAAAGGAACATTAGGACTGAGTCTCAAATTTGGACAAAGTTTGACATCCTCAATCTCAGTTCTAGTTGTATCTGGAGCATCTTAAATCATCGAATTGACAGAGTACAAAAGCAATTATTAATTAAAGTTGAATGAAGAAGAAATATATTAATGTTTTCAGCGAAAGACGATTTTAGGCATTATTCGCCTGTAATAAACTCAACTCTGTGGTGGAAACCGACTCTGGACTTATCCTCAACACTTCTCCTAGGGGATGTTTCGCGCAATGGACACTGGATAACTGTGTATAAAGGCAAAAATAATGTTGACTATTTCCTGACTCTCTGCATTTGGGTACATGTTTGGTAATCATTATGTAACATCTTTTTAAAATATAATAATGTTCAATTTGTTAAGACCTTATGTTTTCCTGTATAACCTATCAATTCTAATTTATGTGGTGTAAACACTATTTATTTAATCAAGTCTTTTAAGTAATGTTTATTTTAATAAACTTGTGAATATATTTGATGCTAAAAATTTATATGTCAACGATTATGTTGTTAGCACTTATGTTATAAATGTTTTAAAATAAAAACATATTTTCTTTTCCCACTTTTATCCGAAGAACTTATTTATACTAAAAAAAGTGACTTGATTCAATAGATCACTATATCAATAGATCCAATAGTCCTGGGAGGCTGGAGGAGCTGGAGTGGGTAGTTTGATTTCATTTACCTACTTAGGCTATGTAAAACTTAAAAATTTTAATAAAAATATGACTTGAATCAATAGATCAATTAATCAATAGATCATGGCAGGGTAGGAGGGTGGTGGGTGTGCTAGTTTGATTTACTGATTTTACTGCTTTAGGGTATGTAAAACATAATTTTAGTAAAAAATATGACTTGATCAATAGATCAATAGATCAATAGAACAATAATCAATAGATCAGCTTAGATCATGGAGGTTAGAGAGGGCGGCGGATTTACTGCTTTGGGGTATGCAAAAACATGCTAAAAACGAAATGTTCACTCACCAAAACAGAACACGCATGCCGTTCTCACGCGATGGTTTCCGCGCCGGATTGCGCCTGCCGGCGCAGGAGGACCCGCGCCAGTTTCGCGCCGGTTGTGGTACGGGGCGGGCGGGCAGGCGGGCCAGGTGGAACCTTTCACAAGAGTCAACCGTCTATTCAAGATCTATGACTTATAAACATATACTTTGATACCAATATAGTATTACTATTATACAAATAATTTACTAACTCAACACCACTGCCCTTGCACCGGTGCCGTTTATAACCAAACTCCTCAGGTTCAGGCTCCATTCTCATTCTTCTATGCACTATCCAAATTTCAAACCATATTCTATACTTTCCGATCATTTTTTGGAGGATATTACTACGCAAATATTTACAAACCCAACTGCACCGGAGCAGAACCGGTGCTGGATCAGAATCTCCGGCTCCGTATCTACCGCGGAGTAGTAAATAATGTACTTTGAATTATACCATCTCCAAATTTCGGGGTTTCTGACCATTTCAACTTTTAGTGGGGCAGCCCTGGGGGCATGTTCTCCTCTACAGAGATTACGTCACCATATAGTTCACACATCAAATTTTAGTTCGACACGATAAGCCTAACGGGTTTTCAGACCAGGTGACCTTGGCTCTGCAAACACCCTCTTTAGAATTGACCTAGCGACACCAAAACTCTGCGGAAATCAGTTTATCACCCCAATAGCATTGTACTAAGTTTCAGCCCGAACGTTAACTCCTTCATAAAATCGGTTGGGCTACCAAGGCTTCCATAACTACTACTACTACTACTACTACTACTACTACTACTACTACTACTACTACTACTACTACTACTACTACTACTATACTACTACTACTACTACTATATAATACTAACTACTACTACTACTAATAATAATAATAATAATAATAATAATAATAATAATAATAATAATAATAATAATAATAATAATAATAATAATAATAGTATAAGTAAGAGCTGTTTTAATAAAAATCAAATGTTAAAACGTTTTGTTTTGTTAGACAGAATGGGGCTTGTGATAAAAATAGTGGTTTATTTCGCTGGCGAGCACGTATGTGTGTGTGTGTGTGTGTGTGTGTGTGAGTATGTGTGTATTCGTTCGTCAACAGTCTTTCATATTTTAAATGTCAAGGAAAATTTAGATGGCGAAATATATGAATATTCAAAAATAAAAACTAAATAAAATTATATCCTTGTTTAAATAGTTCTAACTACATAATGAAATCATATACATAAGGAAGTATATTTACTTCCTGGGTTACAGGAAAATAGAGTTACACTGCAGTGGGAAGATTTAAATAGATATGTAGGGATAATCTTTTAAGAATGAAGGTAGGAAAATGACGTCTGTGGGCAGTAGCCAGTTGGGAGCAATCGACTAAGATGAAGAGAGAGTGAGGGGTTTAGAAATTATATAAGGTATATATATGGATGGATGTGATTATATATATATATATATATATATATATATATATATATATAATATATACTTATATATATATATATATATATATATATACTATACTATACTATATATATATATATATATATATATATATATATATATACTATATATATATATATATACTATATATAATATATATATATATATATATATTGTAGATTTTTCAAACTTGAGACGTTTGTAAATATTTACAGAGGTTCGTTTGCCCTTTAATAAAATCAACTGTATATTAAAACTTTTACTTAAAACATATTAAAAATATCACAGAGTTAGTTTAATTAACATTAATAAATAATAACATAATGCCCAATAATGACCGGCTTACTCTAGCTTTCGTCTGTCCTTGAAGACCTTATTTTACAAAATTTTTACAAAGAAAAACTTTTAGTTTTGTGTGATTTTTCTGATTTTTTGGGGGGTTCTCAATGCTGCATTCTGAATGTAATCTATTTTAACCTCGCCGTCCTGTTTATTAAAGTTGCCAGAATTTTTAATTACAAATGACTCAATAATTTTCCTTTTATTAATCTGGGGGGCGGAGAAAATTGGCTGCATATTTTGAATGTCTATCGTGTGATTTTTGGTGGATCTATGTGTGACCAATGCTGAATTATTTTTATCAAATTGTAAATCCTGTTTATGCTGTTGACGACGCCTTTCAAAATCGTTAGTCTCTCCATAATATGAGTCATTACAATGCAAACAAGGGATGCGGTACACCACAGGGCCGCTTTTTTCTTTAGAGAATTTGGGTGGATGAAGAAGTCTTTTTAGCAGTAAATTGTTGGACGGAACTATATTGACATCATGTGGTATAAACTTTTTTATGGGCACCAGAGGAATGTGGGGAAGAGGCAAAAAGGAAGAGCTGATAGTTTTTGCTCTTCCATCATTATTTGAATAAAACTTACTTTTTGCTTTGTGAAAAGCTTTGTTAATGATATGAATGGGATATTTTAATTTTTTAAAAGATGTGAAAATATGAGAGTTAGTTTTAATTAGTTCTATAAAGATGTTGCTTTATGGAATTC